>CM050427.1:13281093-13463593 GCA_027564155.1 Gymnocypris eckloni scoliostomus | reverse complement strand
TGACCCAACCCTTACACCTTAACCACCCTTAAACCTACCCATACCACCCTAACCTGTCCCTAAACTACCCGTAGCAGCAAAAGTGTTTTACAATACAATAGGAACACAATAAGTACTTATTTTTTGATGTAAGTACATAGTAGTTAAGGCCACTTAATATAAAGGGACCCATTTTTTTTCTGCAGAGACCCCAATCCTTTGTACGATGTTTGTGTATATAATATATATAAAATATTCAATTATATATATATTTTTTTAATCAATTCCAATTACTTGGCCAGGCCGACATAAGAGTCTTGTCACTAATCCTTGAGATGTCTTGAAATCAGCAATGTGGTGTCTCTTTTTTGGTGGATGGTTTCTCTGTCTCTGATTGTGGTGTTTGTTTACATTGTTGTTTTGGGATCCGGACATGATCACTACTGTCTCTGCATGTCACAATCATATTGTCATCTGTGAGATTTTTATTTGTTCTTTGTCTTTTTGTCCCTCTCCCCTCCCTTGCTTGGAAAATGTGCCTTCCTCCACCCTTCCTCCCTATTTGTGCTCATCTCCACCAACAAAACACTACGCTCTGCCATGCTGCATCGCCTCCCTGCTCTTTACTCTTTTTCCCGGTTATCCTGGCTTCTTCCCACTGCTTTTTTGCTACTCCACCTTTCCTCGTCCTTTCTGCTACCGCATTTCCCAGTCCTCCCAATCCCAATCTCGTGGCTATGCCAAGCCCTGGCTGGCACACAGTAAAACTCCAACACCAACCAAGTGCCAGTCCTGCCCAGAGCACAGCCAGACCCCTGGGCATGAGGTAACACACTGCCCCCTCCCAGTGCCCTTGCACACTAACAGTAAAAGCTTTAAGTGTGGCCTGATCTCAACAAATGGGAAGGACATGAGGTAGATGACTCACTAGACTCTGTGGCCATTATATGTTTCTAAAGAGTGTAGACTGTTGCCTTATGCAGCTTAGTCTCCAGTGTGGCAACACACAGATGTAGCTGGCATGAGAAACCGTTAATTTCATGTTCATCGAGGAATTATTCTGTTAAACCTTCTTATGACAGTTTCTATTCATCCAGGTCATGGTAGAGCATCTGGTAGAACATTAAACGTAGCTGGATTTTTCTAGAAAACAAATTCCAGTTACTTTTAGCTACATTTGACCAGATTTAAAACCTGTTAGTTTTATTATCTGTAGCTACACAGGGAAATGTGTATATTTGTAATAAACGTTCTCTCTTTGCTTTTATAGGGAGGCTCCACATCTAAACTGAAAAGACCAACTTTCCATTCCAGCCGTGGCTCCTTAACTGGTGAGAACGGTGGAACACCAACCGCTGCTAAACCTGGACGCTCCGGTACGAAACCCTGAACTGCTTCACTCAGTCAGACTTTTTAAACTCATGTGAATTAATATAATCTCCAGTGTTGGGAAAGCTACACTGAAACTTTAACATCACAAAGTACACTGAAAGTAGCTTTGAAACGGTATGTATTGTGAAAAGCACTATACACATAAACATGAACGTAAGTGTAATTGAAGATACAAACAGACCCTTCTGGAAAACAGTTAGCTACACTACAACTAATAACAAAAAATACGACAGTGGGGAGAAAAATGATTTGATCCTCTGCTGATTTTATACGTTTGCCCACTGACAAAGAAATGATCAGTTTATAATTTGAATGGTAGTTTTATTTGAACAGTGAGAGAGAAAAACAACAAAAAAATCCTGAAAAACACATTTCAAACGAGTTATAAATTGATTTGCATTTTAATGAGTGAAATAAGTATTTGATCCCCTATCAATCAGCAAGATTTCTGGCTCCCAGGTGTCATTTATACAGATTAGGACACTCTCTTAAAGGGGTCTCGGTTTTGCCAGCAAGTACTAAGTCATGTTTTGCACAAATCAAATGAAAATCAATTTATAATTTTATTGAAATGCGTATTTCTGGATTTTTTTGTTGTTGTTCTGTCTCTCACACTGGTCAAATAAACCTACCATTAAAATTAGAGGCTGCTCATTTCTTTGTCAGTGGGCAAACGTACAAAATCAGCAGGGGATCAAAAAAAAACAATTCCCCATTGTATAATGAAGTTATTTAAGAGGGCAGTATAATTTAGTGCTGCGAACAATTTTTATGATTATTACATATCCAAGATAATCTGGCAAGGAACTATACTCTCATTCCGGTGTAGTAATCAAGGAACTTTGCTGCCGTATCATGGCGTGCAGCCGGCGCAATGATATTACACAGCGCCTGAAAGTAGTCCCCAGCTATATCATAACTAGTTTACCTAGCTGGGGACTACTTTCAGGTGCTGTGTAATATCATTACAACTTTGAATTTTCCGTCGGTCTTAATACACGATGTAGCTACAGAAGAGTCTGGTTTTAAATAGGAAAAATATTAAAACTCTTTGGTTATTTTGGAGCGAGATGCTAATGGTCTAATCCGATTCAATGATCTATACTAAGCTAAAATTGCTCCCACCAGACCCGGAGATCGGCTGAATGGGTTCAAAAACGGTAAAACTCAACTGTTTAACTCTAGGGGAGTTGTAAAATGAGCCTATTTCCAAAAAAGTGGAGTGTTCCTTTAATAACCTTGCTCTGCTCTAAAGCACAGGGCACAAAACAATGTCACATCCCACTTCTACATGTTGGATAAACCAGCCAATTACTGGTCAGTAATAGGTTAGATACAGTAGTAGTGTTAGTATTCCCAACTCTTCTAATATAAATTTCAAGGTGGTGCTTTGATCTGGCTTTCCTTTGTGTTTGTAATACACCCTGATTTGCTACAGTGCCGTACCCTTAAACTTGAATCATCTTCCTTCATCAGACACTAAACGCACTCCATCCTCGACGAGCGGCCCAGCCAGTCGAGCAGGGAGTCGCGCTGGAAGCCGAGCCAGCAGCCGAAGGGGCAGCGATGCTTCAGACACGTCTGAGCTCATGGAGACGCGCTCGGCTTGCTCCGATACCTCAGACACCCCTCGCCGGCCTGGGGCCAAACCCTCCAAAATCCCCACCATCTCCAAGAAGACCCCCAGCCCCAAAACACCAGCGAGCAAGAAATGAAGCCTCCACCCTATCAGTCCAAGTGACTGACTTTGGGGTGGTTGTAATTTAACCAGCAGGAGGAGAACACCAACCCCTTTCTCTCTCAATCGGCCTGCTCAGACAAAACAGGACCAGACCTAACCTCTCCAACGTCCAGCACAGCCGCACACTGCTACACCACCCAGATCAATACCTACCATAATACTGCCTTATTTGTGTTCTACATCATGTGCTTCATTTGACTGACATTGTGTTTTCTTGAATGTGCGATGCAGAACATCCTGTGTGAGCAGCCATTTCTACACAGACACTCGAGAGGGACGTCAGTTCTGCACAAGGGGTTTTCACTGTTCTTCACTTTGAATATGCACCGCCCGTCACTCTCCAAACCTCATGCATGGTTGTCACTTTGGTTGGACAAACCCACCCTTTTCAAGTGTTTGTGTGTCTGTGCCACTGCAAACAAGAGGAAATCTATCAAAAACAAAGACGTTTTCCTCCTGGAAACTTTGGACTCGTGTATGTATGTATGTGTGGTAGTTCCTATCATGGTAAATGAATGCAGTAAAACGGAGGAAGTGGAGGAGGATACATATCTCTAGCCTTCCCGCGGTCACACCTGATGCTTTTAAAGGAACTCCTATAGCGCACAGCACACGTTCGCACCGACAGTCTTCTTTGCTGTGTCCACGCAGTCTAGTTGTGTCCTTTTGTTACAGACATCATGTTAAAGAGCTTTTCCAGAGAATGCAAAAATGATTTCAATTGTGAATGTTTGTTTCATGGTTAATTTATAATCCTGACATTGTTTATTTTCTAGAGTAAAGAGCTGTATTTATTTGTGATTGCAGTATCATATCAACTCTTAAGAATGACTAGTATTAACACAACCGGAATCACTCTTGGTTTCGTTTTTTGTGTACATCCGCTCCTGACGTAATGAATTTCTCTGACTGATGTTATGACTGACCAGGAAGCTTACTGATTCCAATGGTGGCCTTTTTGCCGGTGAATACACACTTTAGACGATGTCAAAAGTGGCTTCCGACTTGTTCTTTCGTGACGGAAGCACCCTAATAATGAATGATGGGGCCGGCTCATGTTGCCCCTGTTAAAAACGGCGCTTTGAATCTTGTCTTTGACGAGCTGAAGTATATGAATACCTGAAGAAAGGGGATTTTTATTTATTTATTGTGTCATTAGGAGGGAGGTGAGGGCTGATCCACCTTTTGATTGTGTTGCTCTTTTGACATGACTGAGAGAAACAGGGGTGCAATTGTGTAAAAGTAAAGAAGTTATGATTATAAATCCTTTTTGTTCTCTTTTGTATTAAAACAATGCTTGCAGTAAAACGGTCTGGTTTTTGTGTTGTCGAGTGGTGTGTGTGTGTGTGTGTGTGTGTGTAGGGATGCCACAGTTAACAGGAAATGGCACAGTAATTACAAGAAGTAGAGATAATGACACACCTCATTAAATCTTCAAAAAGGGACGAGGCTTTGGTGTGTGTAGAGATTTGAACACACTGTGCTTTTATAGAAGATTTGCACAGTCGTTTGTGAGTTCAGAAATGGCCCACAAGTGACGAAGCATCTTTGTTTGTCGTGCGTGTTGGTCACACGTAAGTTGTGTGTGTTTGTACTGGACTCTGTGTATGTGTGGTGGTCAGATGCAGCGGATGGGGTTTGGGAAGGGTGGTGTAACATCATCTCCATTCTGCAGCTGTGTGTCTGTGTTTATATACAAATATTTAAACCCACTCACATCCTAAACCGAACACCATCCCCTCCACTGCTGAGATCGCATCGCACAGTCCTGCGGAGTCATTTCATTTGTATAATCAGCTGAGTTCAATAGGCCTACACATAACCACTTTTTGCATTTTTTGTGGTTTTTATCAAATTACTTTTTCCTATTGAATACATATCAGCAAGTCTCACTTTATATGGGTGTATTTGCACAGGTGACGAATGGCATGTTTTTAGGTCAGATCTTTAGGCCAGATTTTAGGTAAAATTTTAAATAAAATAATACATATTAGTTAAGGCACATAAACAGTCCCCCGCCCCCTCACAGTTACTGTTGCTATGTCCGACAAGCAATGCGTGTTCTCACATTACGGGGCAAAGAGGAAATAACAACACGCCGACAGACAAGGCAGGCTACTTTAGGTATGAAACAGTCTTTGCTTTCTAATTTTGTTGTTTTTGAAGTAATTCAAACAATAAATACCGTTGTATGGCTCTTTAATGTGTCGACTCGAGACAGATCGCTGTAGCACACGTGAACCGATTATCTTTTCATATTTATTTACAAGTTACAACACGATGAAAACATGAATTAACATCAGAAGGTATTATTTTTCAAGTTTAAGTCCACCCACGTTAATCTGTTCTCCTGTCTGATTTGTTTGTCGGATTTAAGGTGTATTCGGCATTATGATTGGTCAATCAAGCTCCCTGCAAAGGATCATTCCAAGCAAAGGTATATATATATATATATATATAACATATTTATTATATTTTTTATCTGCATGTTGTGTGTGTGCTTGATGGGTGTGTGTGTGGGTGGTGTTGGGGAGTAACTAGTTACATAATTAAGTTACAAAATAAGTAAACATAGTTAGTTACTAAGAAAAAAAAAAGTGTAATTAAATTACAGTTACTTCTAAAAATGTTAAGGATTACAGATTATTTTCACACACACTCCCACATAGACTTGATTAATTTCATAAATTGCAGTGACTGCTCTAAAATATGAAACACCATTGTTTCAGAAGTTTATAACTGTCACACACTGGATGGAGAGGCATACGAGGATGAGTCAAGTAAAGAGTTTCTTTACTTACACTGAAGGCAACCTCAACAGGTAAGTGCAATAACTAAGAAATCAATGAAGCTCAATAAACTGAGGAATTAGTAGTCCTTATCTCTCCCCTTAGTAGAGTCCACTGGTGGAAGACATCCAAAAGCTTCTTAAGGCCTCAAGGGACATGGAGACAGGGCAGGTGGCCTCCAGGGCGGTGCCCATTCCAGGACCAATGGTGGAGCAATGGAGCTCGGGCGGCCATGGTGGGTAGCCCCCGCAAAAAAGAATTATTGGGGAGATCGCTGCCTGGTGGGTGTGGATGTGGGGTAGGGCTCCCAGTTAACAGGATGGCACAGTAATTACAAGAAGTGATTCTGGAACTCCGTGAGCTCCTGGACCAAAGCGGATTCTCCGGGACTGAGAACGGCACTCCTGGCCATGATTTGAGAATTGGATTCTCCGGGACTGGGAACGGCACTCCTGGCCGTGATTTGAGAACTGGATTCTCCGGGACTGGGAACGGCATAAATTATGTATTGTTATAATTTTAAATCTGTATTTATCCTCAGCGTGATTTTAAAGTAAATCTGATTTTATGGTGGCTGTGCTTCAAAGGGGACATTGGATGCCAATTTTCCACAAGGTGGTGTCTTTAGGTCTTCTTGAAATGGTCTCAGTGGTCGTAAAATAACACCCTTTTACCTTGTCAAAACATCTCACAGTGACTGTTTCGTGCATATCTCTTTGCATACTAATGAGCACTGCTCACCGACCACTTCTCTTATGTGGAAGTGATCCATCCTTGAGTTTTAACATATTTAACAAAACCTGCCTTGAGTTGTCTCTCATTCAGAAAACAGTTTGGAGTAAAATGATTTGCGCAGCCAGACATAAATTAATTTTGTGAAAGTGAAGTGTGGCCAAGAATGGTGACCCATACTCGGAATTTGTGCTCTGCATTTAACCCATCCAAGTGCACACACACAGTAGTGAACACACACACACACACACACACACACACACACAGTAGTGAACACACACACACACACACAGTCTTTGCTTTCACATTTTGAGCAGTGGGCAGCCAATAAATGCCGTTGTAGCAGTTGAGGGTTCGGTGCCTTACTCAAGGGTCTCACCTCAGTCGTGGTATTGAAGGTGGAAGTGAGCGCTGGTTATTCACTCCAAAATCAAAATGGCTTGATAATTAAGACTGTTTAAGTTTTGGGGGGATTAAAAAAATGAGTGAATTTCTATCATTGTAGGGTGGTTGTGTCCACAAACTGCTAAAACACGTTTATATGCAAATGAAGATATTTTTCATCCAATGTCTCCTTTAAAATTCAAGTGAGGAAAGATTTTGAAAGTCTGACAGTAATCAGTGTTGAGCACTACTGTAAGGTTAACCCTGTCTGCTTTACATGTTTGAAAATGATTAACAGTTGAAAACATTAGAAATTTAGAAAAGAAATCTAAAAGTAATCAAGTGTAATCAGTTACATTACTTTAATAAAGTAATTGAAAAGTTACACTACTTATTACATTTTAAAAAAAAGGGTAATTCAATCTACAGTTAACCTATTACATTTTCAAAGGAACCTTCCACACACTGCGTGCGTGTGATTCATTTCATGTGTGCATGTGTGCGTGCAGATTGAAAATGGTTTTAGATTTAGCAAAGTCAATTCTGACACTGGTTTATATTTCACTAGGGACAGGGACAGTTTTAAGATTTCGTTTTCTATTCACACCAAGTAGAACCCACACATTTCTCGAAATTGCCATCTTCATAACTTCAGTAAGACAGCAACGATCTGTCACTCCACAGAATATAAATATAGTTTTCATATTACCATAGCCATAAGAACTCATTTCTAGTCTGTGCAAAGGCTGGATCACATCTGAGAACATCTTTATGCCAAACCACAAGATAATTGTCAGCAATTTGTGAGGTATGTGTAGAAGATGAGACGGTTTGATAGTAGATGGAGATTGAGGTGAGAAGGGTTTAGGGAAGAGAGGGCGGAGGATGCAGTCGTTGGAAACACTCCTCTGCGTGGCGTGTATCTTGGAGGGAAGGAGGTCACCCGTGTTCAGATTATGCCTTCAACGCAAGCAGCACACAGGCTAAGAATACCACAGCTCACTGGGATCTCGCAACTTCACAATTCAGAAAGACGTTTGGGGACAGTAACATTATTCTGGTGAACAATTCATACTCACGAATTTGAAATGTTTATATTTTTGGGGATTTTTCAGGAGTCTCGGATATTTCCGCTCATTGGATTAGGCCTAAATATTTTAACCCCAACATTGATGGAGTTTTGTAGCTTTATATTTTTCAATTAAACTTTGAGGATTTCATCAGCATGGAGTCACGACTCATCTTCTCAAAAGGAGCATAAGCAGGTGTTGTGTTTGATCCAGAAACCTTTGAAAGCCCTGTGTTTTTATTTACTCTAGCTAAAGACTTTAATTTCACATTGTGCTTAGTCCTTCCAACTTCAAGATCACAGCTGAAGGGAGTTGAGCTTTTAGGAAGACCTGTTTGTTTTCTCTTCCAGCTTCTAGGATATTGTTTGTCGTCCATTTCTGTAAGCACACTGTAGATTATGAGAGAAGGCCTGTGGTTTGGTAAATAAAGTGACAGCATGAGGAACGACTGTCAAAAGGCGATAAACTGAGCGGCTTGTAGCAGTAAACATTGCACTCTCCCAAATAACGATGACTGCTGTGGAATCTGAGTGGCTTAGACATCGGAGTGTCGTTCAGAGTTGAACTTCAAGACGGTAGTCAGACCATTCCAGAGAAGACCGACGTCGGGTAAACACCCAGAGGTTTTGGTGGGACAAATACGATCTTTATAGACCGCTGCAATGGAGCAGAGCTCTTCTGCTGCTCCAGTGGACAAACAAGAGTGTGTGGTTGAGTTTGTGTCCTCACACCACAGCAGAGGGAGGAAGGAGAGCTGTGGCAGCCGAACCCGAGGCCGCCAGCGACTGTTTCCTCTGCCCATCCTCCTCCCTCTCTTCATGCTGCTGTGTGTTTGGGCTCAGGTGGAAGGAGTGGTTCATTCCAGCTTCCAGACTCAGGAGATGCAGAAGGAGATTTTATCCATTCTGGGTTTACCCGGCCGGCCCCATCCTCACCCGCCGCTGCGGCCCCCTTCCTCCGCCCCGCTCTTCATGCTGGACCTTTACCATGCTGTCTCGTCCGAGGCCGATGATGGACCAGGTTTGGGCTTCACTCCGGAGGGGGTCAGTCACGTGGCACTGCCCATCTTAAGCATGCACACGCCGCCCCTGGGCACAGTGGTTAGCGAGGCCGACACGGTTATGAGCTTTGTCAACCTGGGTAAGTGACAGCTGGCAAGGGTTCAACACACTGCACTTATATAGAAGACATTAATTACTATGCAGCAGCCCATGTGTGGACATAAACCACACATACAAATGTGTAGATGTCACTGAATTACATAAAGTATTAGAACAAGTACCATTTATTTAAAAGAAAGATGAGGCAATATAAACATTTCACAATGAGAAGTTTGTTGCAACAGCAAATACTTTTACACAAACGTATTTTGGACACTTTCTGTTTGTCAAACTGGAGTCAGGGTTAATTTAATAGTATTTATATACTATATTTTATTTATAGATTATATTTATTAATACTTTGAATTCGCCTTTATTTTTATATTTTTAATATAAAAATGTTTATTTTTACATTTTAACGTTTTAATAATATTGTTATGTGCTTTTGTCATTGTTAGTGTTTGTCATTGTTTTCATATTTTGAGTCATGAGTTTTGTAGTTTTTTTAGTTGTAGTATTTCAACTTCAGCTTATTTTATTTCAGTTAGCTGCTACGGCAATACTCAATATACTAATATTTATATTTTATTTTAGCTTCATTTCAATGAAAAATATATATTTGTAATAGATTTAGCAAACAGAAACTACACTGGTTTATATGAAAGCATGTCTAACTTATGCCACGTGAGATCAAGTTAATAAACTAAAGAAATAATAATAAAATAAGATGCAAAATCACACTGTTAGATATAAAGTCACAATTAGTCAATAATGATTGATTTTATTTACTTTTTTAGTTTTGAGGAGGTAACAGACTTCCATATGTCCACAGATATTCACCTCGGCTTAAATGTCATTGCAAAAATTGCAATATTAATAATACATAATGCAAAAATCCAGATAGTTGTTCAATTGCCAGTGATTTTAAGAGACTGACAAGGCTTGTAGTGTGTATTCTGTTCACTGAGACGGACCCACAATCACTCCATCATCTCTTCCTGTCTCAGCCCAAACACAGACGATACTTATCTGTCACGAAACAAACAACAGTTTAACATCCTATTTACAATTACTGCTTCTCTTTCCACATCTTTCCTGCCCCATTATTACTGGTCAGTATCACCCGTTTCTCAGATGTAACTAGTGGTGTTTACTAAGGCAGGCATCACTATTATTATTGCTCATACTTGGGTTAGTGATTTAAGCAAACCCGTATGAAACTTTGCTGCATAACTGTTTGCGCTGCAAACATGAATGATGCATGTGGAGAGTGCGTGTTATTGCTTTTCTAAGTGATGGGACACTCTTAAAATAGCGGTTCTAAAAGGGGGTTTACTGTTTACCAAAAACCTTTAGTGGACAGTTCTTAAAAAGTCCGTTTTTACAAGTGTAAGGAACATTTTAATCATCTAAACAACCTTTCTCCAATAGATTCTTGAAAATAAAGGTTCCAAAAGGCAGAATTTGCTGTGATGACATGGAACCATTTTAAGTTCAGCAAAAACAAACAAAAAACTTTAGTGAAGTTCTATCAGTGGTTAAAGAATGTTTTAATCTGATAACCTTTTTCCAATAGACCAATATTTGGTCCAAATGGGGGATTTCACAGCAAAACATTTTGATTCTCCATATAATCTTAATTTCTGAATAGAAGCAGTTTTACTTGGTTTAAAGAGCATTTAAAAAATGTAAATAACCTTTTCCACGGCATAAAAAACCTTTTGTGCATTCGCTCTTAAAAAAATGAAGGTTCCAAAAGGGGAGTTATACAACAATTACATGGATGAACCATTTTTGGCTCCTCACAAAACTTTCAGTGATCAGTTCTTAAATGATCTACTTCTTTGTTTTACTCTAAATACTCTAAAGTGTCCATGGATGTTAAATGTTCCTCGTGGAACCATAGATGCTAATGAAGAACTTTATTTTCAAGAATGGACTTTTCACACGACAGACGTGTTGCAAATCACTCTAGCATTGTGGCCTGGAGTTCATCATGTTCTTCAAAAAACATAAAAGTCGAGTTCTTTCTCCTGCTAGTGTTTTCCTTTTCTCTGTGCTTTTCTAAATGTAAATCTTGATTATTGTGGATCTACAAAGCCCAGTCCAGATCACGCAGGCCATGTGATGTTGTAGTGGGCACATAGCTGTGGGGAATTAAAGGCGAAGAATTAAAAAAAAGATGAAGTGGATGAAAATACTGTTGGGCACTCCTCTATAAATACAGCGCTGGACTGTAATTAGTGGTGGTGCGCTGAGCTGCAGCAGCTCCACAACGCCTCTAATTACCCCACAGCAGAGCCCCGGTCGTGGGTGTCAGTCCGATCTGCCGAGCTCCACCAGAACAAATGTTCCATTTTTTGTTTCCCCTTCTTCTCCTGCCAATCAGTCCTCCAACATGTCTTCTTCATCTCAAGTGTCTTCACACATACGCTCCTCTGTGGTAGTTGTTTTTAATTCTCTCTCTGGCCTCTGTCTCTTACCGCAGTGGAGCAGGAGAAGGATCTGCTGCAGCCTCGGCCGTACTGGAAGGAGTTCCGCTTCGATCTCACTCCTCTTCCTCAGGGAGAGACGGTCACCGCTGCTGAGTTTCGCATCTATAAAACTCTTACCGTGGGCTGGCGAGCAAACCGCACCCTCCATATCTCTGTCTATGAAATCCAGAGGGAGAAAAGACACAGGTCAAAATCATATATGATCGTTTATACAGATTTGTAGGACTGAATCAGATTCAGGAAACTAAGATATCATTTGATTTTAGTGTTTAGGAAACAAGTCATTGACATGAAATACTTTTTTGGTAGTTCTTCGTTCATCAATGTCCCTGAGATCCATCGCTGGTCATTATAATGGAAATGACATTAAGATCTTGTGGTTTGAAAGGGAGCCTGAGCTGGTGTTGCTGGACATGCAGTCTGTGCCTGCGGGTCAAGAGGGCTGGCTAGCGTTTGATGTGACTTCTGCGAGCAATCGCTGGCTACTCCACCCTCGGAGCAACTTGGGCATCCGACTTTATGTGGAAACTGAGGAGGGTGAGCTATTCCTTATGCACAGCATGGAGGCTAAATAACTCTGTGATAGCAGTCATTGGATGTTGCTTCTCACTACAGGTTTGACACCACAAAATAATTAGTCTTAAATAAAATAAATAATAAGAATTATAAAATAGTTATTTTACTTTTTAAAAATATATAATATATAAAATAAAATATATTGTTAATATTTAATACAATTTGTGGTATTGACTCTAAAAAACATGTTTTCTTTTGGCTTAGTTGCTCAACCCAACTTGATTTAACTTGGTGTTTTTTTTTTTTTTTCAATTTCAGTTCCTTTTGTATTTTTAAATTAAATTGCTCATTGAAGCTTAAACAGTGAAGCATGGCACTAACAACCTCAAAGGCCAAATGCAGCAATTAAAAAAGTTAAAATGTTTGCAATCATTAAATAGATTGTTAAATAACAATTATTTAAAAAATATCATTAAATATATTGTTAAATATTTCCCGCAACTCCTACAAATCTTGTCTGGTTTATCTTTAGACCAAGTCTCACAAGTTTTTGATTGGTACTGAATTGTGCTATAGCGAGCAACAAACATCTGGTCTAAGTTTATGAAAAACAGGCTGTATCTTGGCAAAGCTTTGACCTATTGAAGCAAAAGACGTTCAGTGTCGTAGGTCAAATGGTAAAATGTTGAAATCTTGTTTCCACAGACCGGTCGTTGTCAGCCGCATGGGTGGGTCTGGTGGGTCGGCGCGGGCCACGCTCTAAACAGCCTTTCATGGTGACGTTCTTCAGAGCCAGTCAAGTCCCTTGCCGCCCACCTCGTGCTCTGAGACACAACAATCCACGCAAGAAAAAACCAGTACGACCTGCCACACCCAAACAGACCCGGCATATTTGGTGAGCCACAATAAGCGGTTTTGTTTTGGATTGTGTTTAAAGGACCAAATGAAATGATTTGTCTTTGCGCTAAGATCGTCTCACTTGTTCCAGACCAAAATCATGCCGGCAGCGGACGCCAGGCCTGTAAGAAACATGAACTCTATGTCAGCTTCAGCGACCTTGGCTGGAAGGTGAGACATCCTGGCATTTATACATGTACTCATTCAAACAACAAGTTAACAAGAAGTCACTGAGAGTTTAGACACAGTATTAAAAGTTGATCTAGACATTCTAAACAAGTTATAGCAAAATTAACTGAATCACGTGTTTTTAAATGAATCAATTGAGTGAATGGTTCAGTGACTCACCTATCGCCACACATGCAAACAGGAAAGTCTCTGTGCTGTTTAAATATTTAATTAATACAATTATTTTTTTCAGGACTGGGTTTTGGCCCCTACAGGTTATTCTGCGTATTATTGTGATGGGGAATGTGATTATCCTCTGGGCTCTTGTATGAATGCCACAAACCACGCCATGATCCAGCTACTGGTGTGTAATCTGTACTTCTGTCATTTGTGTATGTGATTTACTCTACTACATTGCCAGGAGACGTCTTCAAAATGAACTAATTGTTGAACCGACTCCTCTGGCAGGTTCATCTTTTAAGACCAGATGAAGTGCCTAAAGCCTGCTGCGCCCCAACCAAACTCAGTCCCATCTCTGTGCTCTTCTATGATGACAACAACAACGTCATTCTCAAGAAACATCGAAATATGGTGGTCAAGAACTGTGGTTGTCTATAACCTCTTGTACATTCAAGTTTTAAATCTGAAACATATATATATATATACATATATATAAATTATAATACTCAGAGGCACCATTTGTAATATACAGTGATTAAAAATATATTTAGCCAAATTTGAGCCTTCTTACCTGTCCCAATGATTGACAAATGATAGTTATTGAAGTGTCTTGATGGTTTATCAGCATATTTGACATAATTCTATTGTGAGTGGATTTAGGATTGGAATCCATCCCATAATAATAAAAACATACATATTTTGCATAGCTGTCTGACATTTAAACTGTCCAAATGTATATATTTGCGGAATGTTATGTTTCACAAAGTTGCCTTGCTTTGACTTTCACATCTAAAATCGGTAAAATGCTTTTAAAATAACGTATACCACCCACACTCATGTGAAGAAAAGAGACTAATTCAGTCTGAGTAGGCTGCACACGTGGAAAAAATCATTGTGCATTCAGTAGTTTGGTGCTAATTTAGTTCATCCAAAAATGAAAACAATGTTTACTCACCCTCATTTAATTGATTTATATAGCACCAATAAGATACACAATAGAGTATTGATACTAAGTCAGTGGCTACAGTAGTTAGCTACAAGATACCTAAAAAGGAAGCAGAAAGCAACAAGGTTTGGAATAAAAATTTAACATAATTAAGATTTGATAAATGATCTGACCAAAAGATAGACTTTAACTTTGATTTAAACGCATGTACAGATGACAGGGATCTCAGATAAAAGGGAAGACTATTCCAGAGCCTAGGTCCAACAACGGCAAACACACGATCCCCTCTTGACTTCAGAACAGTGGTTCCCAACCTGGGGACAAAACTGCGTATGTGTGCTCAGGCCCTGGTGTGGCGCTATGCTTCTCCGCGTCAAAGACCGTTTTTATAAATATGAACATTGCCGTGAAAATTTTTGGAGAACACTTGAATAATCTGTGCCCAAGTTGCTTCTTTCTTGTTGGACAGGAAACGTGTGTCTATATATGTAGTACACTCTCACATTTTGTAAATATTTTACATTAGATCAAATCTGAGCGCACGCACTCTGATCAAATTACACTTTGCAACAATGTAATGTAGTCAAAACGTATAACTATAAATTGCTGTCCCTCAAAATCAAATCTCAACACACAGCCATTAAACTGCTTGCACTGGCCATCAAAGTGAGTACATCCGTCAAATGTGCAAATTCATCTACGATCGTCTGATATTAGTCAAATGTGGCCACGCTTTATAAATGAGGCTCCAGATGTGTTTACTCATCAATCACTGAACAGAGCTGAGATCCAATGAGAAGCGATTGAATTCAGCGAAGAACACAAATGACTGATATAAACTAGTATCAGTCGATATCAGTCAACTCAATAAAGGGTTTAGGTCAGTCAACATGATATAAACTAGTATCAGTCGATATCAGTCAACTTTTTAGCAAGTATCAGTCGATATCAGTCATGATATAAACTAGTCATTATCATGTTGGAATATCAGTCAACTGATATAAGCGTATCAGAAGGGATATCAGTCAACTGATATAAACTAGTATCAGTCGATATCAGTCAACTGATATAAACTAGTATCAGTCGATATCAGTCAACTGATATAAACTAGTATCAGTCGATATCAGTCAACTGATATAAGCTAGTATCAGTCGATATCAGTCAACTGATATAAACTAGCCACTGCTCGAGTATCAGTCAACGATATAAGCTGTATCAGTCGATATCAGTCAACTTATAAACTAGTATCAGTCGATTTAAATCATCAACTGATATGAAAAGCTGTATCAGTCGATATCAGTCAACTGATATAAACTAGTCATCGAGCCGATATCAGTCAACGGATATGCAAGCTGGTATCGTCTCCTCCTGCATCAACGATATAAACTAGTATCAGTCGATATCAGTCAACTGATATAAACTGTGTTCTGTGTTTTGTGCAGAGGGACATGCTTCAAAGAGCTTGAACACCGTCGATATCAGTCAAGCATATAAGCTCAGTATCAGTCGATATCAGAAACACTATAGTTCATTTATTTAAGTGAGGATAAAAATAAAGTAAACTGTGACAAACAGCAAAATACTGTGTGCAGAGGACTACAGTCAAAATGCTTTTCAATCTACAAATTCCATAGTTTACCATGGATTTACTGTAGTAAAATTAACTGTACCATGGTAATGTGGCAGAAATCTGGGGTATTTATATCAAATGTATTATATTAATGTAGATGTGTATTACATGTATTAAAGGAGTAATGGAAGCTTGGTAATTGGTCAACACAGTATTGATAGTTGATTAAGCCAGCGTTGTGCTGAATTTTTATAATTAATTGTAATCCAATACATGTTTTACATATAAATAGGCTACCTTAAACCACATAGTTGCCTTTTATTATATGGGCTATATGTGTGGTTTTAACTCTGCTTATCGTGATATAAATGTTTGCTACATGGAAGAACAATTTTAATTTTAAACAAACAGTCAGAAAAATTGTAATTCACCAAATAAAAAAGGAGGTTGTTGCTATTTTTTACAGATGTTACCGATTTTGATAATAAACATAAATGTACATCTGCATCCTAACTCAAACTTCTACTGCCAACTCAGTGTCAAATGTGCATTTATACAAAACATTTATATTATTATTGCATATATCCCCCTCATATTGTGTACAAATATGATAATTTCTTCAGTGATATTTATATATATATATATATATATAAAAATATTTACATACAGGGGTTGGGGGTTCTAACTTGTCATATTTGTACATGGAGTCAGGAACCACTGCAATAGAAGATGTTTTAAGAATTTCCAGAGTATGGGGAAAATGGCTACGGTCAACTGTTGTTTTCCACATTCTTCAAATTAGCTTATTTTGTGTTCAGCAGATGACCGAAATTTATACAGGTTCGAACAATGAGAAAATAAGATAATTTTTAGCATTTTAAGAAATTCCTTTACATTTTGAAATGATTTGGAAAATCCTGGTTCATTGGCTATTTTCAGATAATAGTGACTTCTTACAGTTTGGTGATGCCAGAAAATTAGATAAGGTAACAGTTAATTAAAGTGCTTTTCTAGTAACCATGACAACAGAATCAGTACATACATGGCCGAGAAGTAGAAAAGGTTTGAAACCAGAAAACAAAGACAAAAAGACCCTAACCGTATAGCGTGTCACAATGACTCATTATTTGACTACTTGGAGAACAGGTGCTTGAATAGTGATGCCCAAGTTGCTTCATTTTGTTGGACGAATCAATGAATCTCAATCTCAATCCAGTACTATTCATAATTCACACATTGGTGCACCTCTCCATTTTTCTATTTAAAAGTTTGACGACACATACATTTATATATACATTGCAGCACTTATGCATAAAAAATCTAAATACAGGGATCATGTGAAGTGGGGCACTGGTGAATAAATTTGTTGAGTTGAAGCACATGGCAATGAGACAGATAGGTCACAGCACACTGAACAGATTTTCTTGTAAATTAAAAGTATATGTGTTACTTACTTGAGTCTGTCCTAAGATCTCCTTGTCCTTGTGTCCACATGGTCCATGGTCAATGTTATACAGCAACAGTCTGTTGGTGTATCATACAGTGGGGCCAAAAGTATGTTAGTCAGACCACCAATTGTGCTGTGTATCGCCAGCAAAGCCACGATGAGAGGCCTGTAATTTTCATCATAGGTATACCTCAACTATGAAAGACAAAATATCAATAAAGAAAATCACATTGTAGGATTTTTAAAGAATTTATTTTACAATATCAAGAGCTACATTATCTTTTCTCAACAAGGAGCTGGTCATCATTGTTTCTCAATAATTAAAATTTAATCTCAATACTTTGTTATATACATACACTTTGTTGGCAATGATCATTGTCATTGGATCATTGTCATGCTGAAAGACCCAGCCACGTTATCACTCTTTAATGCCCTTGCTGATGGAAGGAGGTTTTCACTCAAAACTCACGATACAGTGGCCCCATTCATTCTTATCCACACAGATCAGTCGTCCTGGTCCCTTTGCAGAAAATGACAGCCCCAAAGCATGATGTTTCCACCCCATGCTTCACAGTAGGTATGGTGTTCTTTGGATGCAACTAATATCTGATGGTAAAAACTATGACAAGTTGAGTTTTTACCAAAAGTTTTATTTGGTTTCATCTGACCATATGACATTCTCCCAATCCTCTGGATCACTAAATTAATTGCTCTTGTCTAGCAAACTTGTGCGCCTCATGTACTGGCTTAAGCAGGGGGACACGTGGCACTGCAGGATTTGAGTCCCTGGCGGCGCAGTGTGTTACTGATGGTAGCCTTTGTTACTTTGGTCCCAGCTCTCTGCAGGTCATTCACTAGGTCCCCGTGTGGTTCTGGGATTTTGCTCACAGTTCTTGTGATCATTTTGACCCCACGGGTGAGATCTGCGTGGAGCCCCAGATCGAGGGGATTATCAGTGGCCTTGTATGTCTTCCATTTTCTAATAATTGCTCCACAGTTGATTTCTTCACACGCTGCTTACCTATTGCAGATTCAGTCTTCCCAGCCTGGTGCAGGTCTACAAATTTTGTTTCTGGTGTCCTTTGACAGCTCTCTTGGTCTTGGCCATAGTGGAGTTTGGAGTGTGACTGTTTGAGGTTGTGGACAGGTGTCTTTTATACTGATAACGAGTTCAAACAGATGCCATTAATACAGGTACCTATCTGGAGGACAGAGGAGCCTCTTAAAGAAGAAGTTACAGGTCTGTGAGAGCCAGCAATCTTAAGCTTGTTTGTAGGTGACCAAATACTTATTTTCCACCATAATTTGCAAATAAATTCTTTAAATCCTACAATGTGATTTTCTGGATTTTTTTTCTTATTTTAATAGTTACATTACATCTTTTCACAGTTGTCAGGTTAATAACACCCATTCTTTCTAGTAAGCATGACACACACATGGACTATATGCATATACATTTATTGAAAACTTTAGAAAACAAAGTAACAAAAAGCGCATCAGTGGGTCCTGACTCTTATTATTCGGACTACTTGAACAGGTGCAAATTTACAGCATTTGTGATCATGTTGAGCACGTCAATCAATGAATCTCAATCCCAATCCTGGTCAGTAGTACTACTCATAATTCACACATTGGTGCACCTCTCCATTTTGTTCACAGTTAAAAATCAGGGCACAAACATTTTAATACATCGCAGCACCTAATCTATATTTTGTATCAAAATACAGGGACGTATTGTGAAGTGGGGCACTGGTGAAATAAATATGTTGAGTTTAAAAGCACGTGGTAATGAGACGTTTAGGTCACAGCACACTCGGAAAATATGGAAGCAATATGCACATATAAAATATATAAAAAATGTGTGCGCTGGTGTGCTTGAGTCTGTCCTAAGATCTCCTCGTGTCCATATGGTCAATGTTATACAGCAAGTCGAGTCAGTCAGCCGAATCATGTTTCTTTCCCAGGGGTCTGAAAATCGGACCATAATTATGAGATGACTATACGGCCATATTGACAGATTTACATACATTTTAGGTTTGATTCTGACGTCTGTATAACACTCACCCTGACATGAGTAGACCAGCGCTGCTTTGGCTGCAGTCTTCTGATCTGCTCCTTGACCTTTCTTCTTCTCAGCTGCTTTCTTTGCGTTCTTCTGTTGAGACTGGATCTTCTGCTGGCCACGAGCCATTGCCTTCTCTGAAACACATACATCAGGCATACTGACTCACTCAAGCGCAGTCTCACTCACCTTTCATTGTATCTTTCGTTCCACAGAGTGAATGGTGACAGACTGAGGAAAGCCATAAAGGATTGAAACAACATTTAGATAAGAACATTATGACAAATTTCATTTTGGGGTGAATTATCCCTTTAAAATATGCCTAAAGCGATAACTACCTGATTTACACATATCAGAAAATAAAATATCATAACCATAATCAACGTAAAAAGCGTTATAGATATTTATAATCAATGTAAAATACAGGTTCAGAAACGTATAAATCACGAGAAGTGTCTTTTAAAGGAAGAAAACCCAACAATCACAATATAGAGACCGCGAAGATAACCTCACACTAGCTAACGTTAGTAAGTTAGCTCATCCGCCTGAATCAAAACTGATCCAAACGGAGCAGTGGCGATGTACAAAACGGCTCAGATTAAAAATAACATTATTATTAACCACAAACGCAACAAAACAACGAACATGATATTTATACGGTGAAACGTGGCAGATTTGATCAATATTTAAAGGCAATACCTCGGCGTTAAGACACGGAAGGAAGTGAAGCTCGACTGACGCAGTTCAACAACTTCCGTCGGAGAGACTTACATAATAAACATATGTGGCAGGATAGGTGGGTATATCTGTACAATATACAAAAACAAGTTGGTTTATTTAGAAATAGTTATGGTAATAGAAGATTAAGTAATAATTTATCGTCTGATAATTGGTCATTCTAACCTCCACAAATCACTCCAAATGATAGGGGAAATGATTCTGGTCAGTGCAATACATGTGGACTTAACTATTGAGCATGTAATAATCAATTGCTTGGCATATAAAAGTGAAAGAATTCAATTTGGGAAACAATTCGATTTCTGTTGGCATAGAACCTTTAACTTTGCAGAATATACTTAACAGTTCTTACTAAGGATATAAAGCTCTTGATTCTTTTTTGAAAGCAACAAAGTTATATAAGAAAATATAGAAAGGTAAAATTTCAGGTTTTTTTCGTTTTTACTTCTGATATCAATGCCTCACACTCCATCCCAGTAGGTGGCGGAATATGCACCAAAGCTGGTTTTCCAACCGCCGTTAAACGTCAAAGAATAAGAAGACCTACATAATAAAAGTTTTCCTCAAATACTCAAATTGATAAGATGCTCAGGCCCGAGATGGATTAAAGTTGATTGAGTACTTGTATTTATTCTATTTGTATTATTTTAATATTTGTATGTGACTGTGTTTTGAAGATGGAGTATTTCCAAACAAAATAAGTAATACATGTTAGTCTCTGTGTGGCTGCAGTATTCAGTGACGGGAGAAACGGAAATCTGAAGTCTGAATCTGGAAATCAAAAGAAACCATTCATTCGTGAAAGGATTGTCTCGAAAACACCACGCGCGGAGGCCATCTGCTGGTCACATGCATGTTAACGCAATGAAGAAACACAGCAACTAATGCTAGGAAATGTCATATTATATTACATATTATATTTACACGTGAATATTCGCAGGACATGTACATTTTAAATTATGATAAATATGTTTGTTTGTTTGTTTTAAATACATTTCGTGACCGTGCTATTTTTATTTTACAAAAATGTACATTTGTTTTATTTTACGTTTTCTTATTAATTGTACTTAATACAAATGAGTAACGTTAGTCTGCTGTCTATTTAGTTTGTTCACTTTTATTTTGGTGAGTGTGTTCACAAAAAGTTTGCGGAAGTTGTTTTGGTGTACTTCCGTAGCAAAAAAAAAATGGCAGAACGGGGATACAGTTTTTCTCTCACAACATTTAGGTAATTCTGTCATTTATTGATTGATAGATGGTTGTAATATTTCATTATAAGTCTCTGATTGCGTGCATTCAGTGAAAATAGTTGTATTTTGTTCGACATGTGTGTTACACGTACTTTAGTTGTGCATCACATCAGAGATGCAGTGTCACGATGTCAGTTACAGTGGAGCTTTATGACTTGTGCTCATTTATCTCTTTTAGTGCTTTGTTTATCATATTTACTAAAGTTAGTTATTCCTCTGTTTACTGTATTATCCCGAGTGGATGTTCACTCTCCTGTTTTATTACATGTTTTACTAAAGATTTAGTTTAATTCTCTTTTTTATTCATTAATATTTTGTGGTTTGTACTATATTCAGTGACGTAATGTTTTAAAGGTGTATACAATTTAGCATAAAGCTTTCGTTCAAGCTGATAATCACTGTTTTAAATGATATAAATCATTATGATATTTAAATAAGTTATACATTCAGCTTGAGATGTATTTCTATCAAACTAATGCTTTTTGTTTTCAACACAGCCCCTCTGGCAAGCTGGTGCAGATTGAATATGCTCTGTCCGCTGTAGCAGCCGGCGCTCCATCTGTAGGAATCAAAGGTATGTTCATATAGATCAATGCATATGATCAAACTAAATGACATGGGTATTTTTAAACGGGATATCTGATGCAGAAACTCTTCTGAAAGGGCATTTAAGTGTCAATGCGCAGATGCCACTCACAGGAGACAGAAATGCATTTAAACCGGAATCAAAACTATACACTTTGATACTAGGACTGTGGTGGGTCAGAGCTGCTTATTTCTACAGGTTTGAGAACCAGAGATTTAAACGACAGTAGTCAACATTTGAAGTGGATCAAAACCTTTCATCAAAGTTGTCCTTAAACCAAAATGCATTCGTGTCTAACTAACGACAACTCTGATTATCTTTTTTGATCCACTTAAAATGTTGACTACTGGGGTACCTACAGTATACAGTTTCTCCATAGGTGCTTCACTTAAATCATACATTTATTTTGAAGGACCTTTTGTCATTATTTACAGCATCAAACGGAGTTGTGCTTGCAACTGAGAAGAAACAGAAGTCCATGCTGTATGATGAACAGAGCGTGCACAAAGTTGAGCCAATAACCAAACACATTGGCATGGTGTACAGCGGAATGGGTCCTGACTACAGGTATGAAACCAGTGCAGTATTTATTCTGAAACTCTTTTAAAAGAAGCCCTTCTTAAAGGAGCAGTGCACCCATAAATGGAAATCTGTTATAATGTGTTATCTAGGTCTGTAAGGAATGATCTCTCTTGACAGGGTGCTGGTCAGAAGAGCAAGAAAGCTGGCGCAGCAGTATTTCCTGGTATACCAAGAGCCAATCCCCACAGGCCAGCTGGTACAGAGAGTGGCTTCAGTTATGCAAGAATACACACAGTCAGGGTATGTTCACTTCTTTCTGTCTTTTAATATACCATACTTTAATTAGAGCTCTTGTAGTAATATTAGTGTCATGTTTTGTAGAGGTGTGCGGCCTTTTGGAGTCTCTCTTCTCATTGCCGGTTGGGACGAAGACAGACCGTACTTATTTCAGTCCGACCCATCGGTATAACAATCACAAACTTTTCATCAGGGTTTATTCTTTATTCAACATGCAAACATTGATGTCTGAATGGTGATATTCCACAGGGTGCGTACTTCGCCTGGAAAGCCACAGCAATGGGAAAGAGCTATGTGAATGGAAAAACGTTCCTTGAAAAAAGGTATCCACTTGTTTAATTATTGTAGTGTATAAGATGGAAATGATTTTGCTAAAAAATTACATCATGGCTTTGTACAATTTCAATACAGATATAATGAAGACCTGGAACTTGAAGATGCTATACACACTGCCATCTTAACTTTGAAGGCGAGTTCATCACTACATATCCTTACATATCAGATTGCTCAAGACAAGATCTACAGCGTTTTCTTTTTCTTACAGGAAAGTTTTGAAGGTCAGATGACAGAGGACAACATCGAGGTGGGCATCTGTAATGAAGCAGGATTTCGCAGACTGTCGCCTGCTGAGGTGAAGGATTACCTGGCAGCAATTGCTTAAACAACAGCACTACAACTGCTTACAGTTTACTTTTTCGGTTTGGTAGTTCATCTGAATGCTGCATTTTTATTATTTGTACACCTGTGTAACTGCTTTCTATATTAAAAGTACACATATTATCAACAAATGTTACATCCTGCTTATTTCACTATGACAATTCTTTGTGATTTTTGTTCCTTGACTGTAATTATGAATTACTTTGTAATGTGGGATCTGAACTGTAATAAGTGTTTGACAGGCAACAGATATGTATTTCAAGGCCTGCTTCAGTACTGTCCATGCTAATGAGATCTTTCCCTGAGGCTCAGTTCATGTACATAAAACATTACTTCACTCTAAAGTGTTGAACAAAGTCTGAAAGATTGTAAACCTCTCCATGTCCCACTCGAGCATCCATGCAGATGAAATCATCGAGATTCATTTTAGATTCTGTGAAAAGAACACACAGTGGAAGAGGAAGATATCAAATTATATTTGCAGAATTGTGGCAAATCATTTTTACAACAAACCTGATGTCTCTAAACATGGGTATGGTGGGGGCGGCATACGCCAGTTCCCATCAGAGTCCTTCATATGTGACCGATCAGAAGCAAACTCTTTCAAGTAGGTGTCGCCTGGTATGACACGAAGGTTCCTGAAACACAACAGATAACATTAATATGGCTAGAATTATAAGCTTTTTCTTAAAATGAGGATCAGATCAGTTCTCAACTTGCCTCCAGAAAGCAGGTTTTAAATGCTCATCGGAACGAAAGGCCTCCTTTGAATATACATCAAGTAGGCAAGGGAAGGGAAGGATGGTGTCGAAATCATATATATAGCTCTGTCCTTGTTTATTTACGTGTAGAAGAATAACATGGTAATCCTAAAGGCAAGTGCACAAAAATAAATCTTCTATTAGTAAGTTACATTTAAAATGTTCCTTATTAAAAATTGCACTTACCCATATTACTGGTTTATCCCCTCGACTCGATTTTTGTTTCCAAATGGGTATCTGCATTAATTGTAAAATGACACGTATAAATACCATACAGTACACTAAGATAATTATTATACGTTAATCAGCCTCACCATTTTTCTTTCATTAGATATAAAGACTGCATACACTTCATCCAACGAGCAAGTGCCCTGATCCTTGACATATTCACACAATTTCCACACATTCTCCTCACTGCAGAAAAATAAATAAATATAGAGTTAATTTAATACAAATGAAGCTACTAATGTGATATTGCACTCACCAGTAGCAGCTGGTGTACACACACTGGTTTCTAGACGGAGTGATAATTGTATATTCAGACGGGGCGTTTTCTTCGTTCATTCTTCACATTCACAAGTTATACTATGATGTCTTTTGATTATAAAGACATTACGAAAAAAAGCAGTTCATAATACAAAACTAAAGCGATTCATATTGCAATCGTACAGTGAATATATGTGTTTGTTACAGTTTATTCCGTCCGTAAGAAACTTTAGGCAGGTTTGTCGTTCCGGTGTGTCAATGAGGTGACGCACGGACAGTCCTCGTGTGAATGGAAAATGTAATGTGCGCGATTATCACTTTAATTGATGGACGATTTTGCCCGTTTAAAAGCACAAGTAGAAAAACACGTTAGCGAAAGATAATGTGCAATTAGACATCTCTTTCAAACAGGCATACAAATGGTTGATGGGTTAAACCAACCTAATTCTACATTTCCACAACAAAGATACGTTTCTCTTATTATTTACATGTGTTAGGCTACTCTCTTCTGTTTAAAGTTAAGAGTCAGAAAGAGATTCGATTTTTACATAAATCAATAGGCTATTTTTACTTTGCAGCTGCATTAAATTAATTGACAATGACCTATTATAATTAGGCCCTGGGTGCGATTTGTGGGGGTCGATGCCTCTTCTGAATTATTTTTATTACAATGATTCGCGATTCGATTGAAACGCTTTGAAACAGTGAATCATTTCGCGACGCAATGCTTTAAAATCAATGACTCCGAGTTTCTTTGCTTGCTTTCTCTACATAATGTAGGCCTATTCGTTGTTTGAAAATGAAATCATTACAAATAATAGGCCTAAATTACAATGTTTTTTAATTGAATCGTGATCACGTTAATTTCCTTCGTATTAAAAACATTTCATGACGTGACACCCATTTACTTGTCTAAAATGTCGGATTTAAGTGCGTTGTTAACAGATTACACTTACATTAGGTTAGTGTACCCTGGAGAGAGAAGACAGTTTTCAAAAGCGGATAAGGCCTATCATACATTCTGCTCTTTTATACGTTATATTCAAATAATATTGACTAATGTTTTAAGTTTAATATATATATATATATATATATGAATCAGATAATTAAATGCCCTAAATGTTTCAAATCAGCATAGGATGATTTCTAAAAGACCACGTGACACTGAAGAGTAGGCCTAATAATTAATTACTTTTAAAACATATTAACAAAACATTTTATAATATTTCACTGTAGGATGAATTCAGGTAATCTAGGACACCTGTCCTGGCGGACCCCTGCCCTGCACCGTTTCTATGTCTCCCTTATCTAACACACCTGATTCCACTCATCAGCTCGTTAGTAGAGACTGATAGAACTAAACTGGCTGTGTCTGTTTAGGGAGACATATAAAATGTTCAGGGCAGGGGGTCCTCCGGGACAGGTTTGGAAGCACTTCTGTAGTGTGTTTATTTCCTGTTCTAACAAGGTTTAGTCAACAGGACTAAACCCGATTACAGAAAGGGCAGGGCACTTGTCAAACAAGAAGCTCCCTGGGAGGTCAAACAAGGTCAGTGACATGGATTCTGACTAGATTAGTGTTAAGACATAAATCTGTCATAAATAAGACAATGTTCCAAATTATGTTTGTGATCTATTTAAGCAACACGATGTGTATTCGTTTTTTTCTTTCAAATTTTTGTTGTTGTCCCACATTATCAAATATGACTGAGAATGTGGGACAGCATGCTTTGGGTAATCTGGGACAGTCTTCAAATGGGGGAAATATTATGGGGCAAATAAAACAAACCAAATGAACAACTTATAACTTGTTTCTGCAGTTGTTTTTGAAATACTACCCCTCCTTGTGAAAGATCTGTAATGTTACATATATGACATTGGGCATTTATTTCTCAATTGAAAAAATTTCTCTCTCTCTCTATATATATATATATATATATATATAATTATATGTTTTGCTTTTCCACAGCATATATCAAAATGATTACTTTTTAGGGAAGATAAAACCAAACCCTTTTTCAGAATACAGTATTGTATTTGCTTTGCCACAACATATTAAAAAACACACAACTGTGACCATTAAGTTTTACAACTTACAACTCTTTTGTAAAAATTCTTCATTTTCAGTTTTAACCAGAAATTTATTTTTAGATATATAGATATTTTTTTCTTCACAACTCGAAAATGTGTGAACTGTGTGAATAAAATAAATAACTACCTCACACTGGAGATCGATGTTAAACGTGCACGTAGATTTGTTAAAATATGCTTTGAAATAAGCAGCAGAAAATACACTAAAATTATTGAATCAGCTAAACTAATTGAGCAGCTCATTACTATTTTTCTTAAAGGGATAGTTCACCAAAAAATGAAAAGTTGTTTATCTGCTTACCCCCAGGGTATCCAAGATGTAGGTGACTTTTAATTAGTCCCATTGACTGGCATTATATGACTGAACGACTGCAACGGTTTGAGTTAAAAATCTTTGTGTTCTACTGAAGAAACAAAGTCATCCAAATCTTGGATACCCTGGGGGTAAGCAGATAACCATAAACTTTTCATTTTTGGGTGAACTATCCCTTTAATGTGACAAATACGTCACATTAAAATTCCACCTACTTTTAAAAGGTTAATAGTCCAATGTGACACGTCACCACAATATTTTTGTAACTTGTTTTATATCAGTTTGTTTAAGACATGAGTAATCTAGGATATGTTATTAAAATATTACAATTGTTGCATGGGTTGAAACATACCTTTAGTAACAAAGACAAGCATTTGAAAAATTGCAGACACTGCAACATGTGCTAACCAGACAGGACACCATTTTGGAAATAACTGCAACAAAACATGCACACATTGTCACGTGACTGAACCTGGGTGTTCATTATATGTCACTTAGAGACTTCCTGAGTTGAAAAGACCTTTCCAGATAATCACCAGTGTTTGTGACACCGTGGGTTCTTATTATCAAACTACATACATTTTATGTCTAGGTTATTGATAGAAAGTTAACATGTACAACCTATGCTAATATAGGTGTGGCTAGCTAGTATGTTAGATTTGATCATGGCTGTAACATCGGGGCTAATGGTAACACTTCTCGCCACAGGGCCCAGTGTAAACACCTTGTTTTCTGCCTTGACAGCTACTTTTCTGTTAGAAAATAAACATATTTAAAATGTAAAACTACATTTAAAATGATTAGTGTTGCTTTTAAATATTTTTAAATAAAGACTATGATCTCCACATGATCCCATTGAGTTCTTCTGTTAATATATTAATATTGTACCATTTCATAGACTGTTCTTGACTTATCAGCTAAATAATGAATTTGAGTCAAATATATTTAAATAATTCAAATCTAGTTACCTCTAGAAAAGTTGCAGTCTTCTGCAGAAAAATATAAATAGACTTGCTTTTTGAATGAGGCCTGACATTTAAACGAATTTGAACCACACATATATATATATATATATAATATTAAATACTACAGCTGTAAATGTCCTTTTTTGTGAGATACAGTGGTATAACAGACATTTTTTCAGTGTTACAACTTCCCCCAAACACAATTGAATTCTTGCATTTAATTTAATAGTCTTGTCCTTATTAGTGAAAATATCAGTTGCAATAATAATTAGTGCACCTATATCGTTTCTTGCATCAAAGGATGACTAGTGTATTTCAAGTAGTCTGAGTTAATATAAAATATGTTACAATTGTCCCTACTTGTATTTTTAATCAAATAGCCTAACGCAAAAGGCCTATAGTCTTCGCTTAGCAAACTGAATTAATTTACACTGTGGGGCTAATTTGGCGTAAAATTACATTCCAACACTATTTGCACAGTTGGTTACCTAATAGTGTGTAAAACAAAACAGGCCCAATATTTTAAACAAAAGAGGGAATCAACAATTAACCGCAATTCGTGTTGCAATGAATGTTTTTAGAGGAATAGCTTAAGAAACCGCCCAGCCATTAACACCTCGTTTTTAAGAACAGCACTTACTAATAGAATGCAACACCTTTAGAGCACTGAGAGCTCCAGCGTGGATATAAACGGGCCTGGCCTCCTCGGTCTTCAGTCTGAGTTTGGACCAGGAGCTCATCATGACTAACGGACAGATCGGAGGACTCAGCGGGCTGCTGCTAGAATCAAGTGACGCTCCAAGAAGAAGATACAAGAGATACACTACAGGAACTTACATCGGACTTATTGCACACGCAATCCAAGATTCACCAGACAAGATGCTCACCTTCAAACAGGTACAATGACCGACTAAAAGTCGTACATCTGATAAATACAACTTGACACAAACATGTTGCTTTATTTGTGCAGATAATGAAAAAGCTGGAACCATTCGTCTTCGGAGACAAAAAGGGCATTGAGAACAACATCAGAGTCTGTCTTTCATCAAACAAGTGTTTTGCAAAGGTGAGTTTAGTACATGTATTTAGTTTAAGGCAACGGATAACAATGCAAGTGTGTAGTTCGTAACATTCTCTCTGTGTGTGTTGTGTGTGTGTTTATAGGTGCCAGTTGATCCGGATTATCCGAATCCTAAAAAGAACTTCTGGAAAGTGGATGAAAATGGCATCACTCCAAAAATGTTTCGCCGACATTTCAAATATCTAAGCAACATATTCCCCGGCCTTTCGATTCAGACACAGCAGGTGGATGGGTGTGAAGACAATTCTAATGCTCCCGAGCCTCTTACTCCACCCTGCAAGGTCACAGA
Organism: Gymnocypris eckloni scoliostomus; assembly: GCA_027564155.1. Classification (NCBI taxonomy): domain Eukaryota; kingdom Metazoa; phylum Chordata; class Actinopteri; order Cypriniformes; family Cyprinidae; genus Gymnocypris; species Gymnocypris eckloni. The sequence continues at coordinate 13,434,089 of CM050427.1, read as the reverse complement.
AAAGAAAAGCGAAGGTAGATTTACAGGCCCCTTTTCCATAGATTCAATATTGAAGCACGCGCGCAGCACGTGTCTGGAGGATGACGCACCGCGTGGAGCGACCAAGAGAAAACACGTTTATGAATATGAAGCAGAGATGTGTTATTACCCAGTTCCAGCAGTAGGTTGTGAACTTGCCTCAGCGAACAGACCTTGTTTATCTTCAGGACCTCAGTTCGGACCGTTTCTGCCTCCACACATCACATATAACCATGTTCTCTTCAGCTCTCCCTCTATGTATGATACTAGATATGTGAACAGCCAGAATGACCACAAGTGAATATGAAGGCATTGTACTATTTTTGTTCTTTTTTATTTTTAAATAAAACAATTTCACTTTTTCACATTGATGGTTTACTTCGCTTGATGGCAGATATTATCTTAAGACATTTTCTATTCAATTTCAATATTCTAATTTGTATACTATATACTACTTCAGAGTATATTTTATTTATTTATCGCTATAATAGATAACATTTGGAACACATCCAAAAGCTGACATTAAATATTTTTTTGTAAACACACAGTTTGATAACTTATAACCGAGAAACATGAAATAATTGATCTTTTAAAAATGATTTTAGCCATACTGTATACGTTAACTTAAAACCTTTCCAAGTTTGTAGCTTAAAGTAACAATTTATCTAAATTGATATTATAATTTAGGAAAACGTTTGGGGAAAACATAGCCTAGGAATACAAAAATGTTGATGTTCGCTATTTGTTAGGCCTATAGGCTAGTGAACTTAAATCAATCTCAAATATTAACATGACATTTCAAAAAGTGAGATCTCAGAAATCAATATAGAGGAGTGCGGAGCTCAATGTTACACGGGGCAAGTGTAAGTACATTCTCATCTCAGTTTTAATGACCACTTTAAAATGAGACAAATCCGCTATTATGTTAATCTCCAATCTGTTATTTATCAGTTTAGATTTGTAATGCTTCGATATAGCAGAAGACACTGACCAGTTTTGAATGAAAGTTGTGCAGATGGGGTAAGATGTTGTAACACTGCATTACAATCTGCCCTGTCGTGCTATCCTGTAACATATGTAATTCACACAGGCGAATAAAGACTTACAATCACTGTTTAATGTTCAGAAACTATTATTTCAAGACATGGAAAGCATTTTGGCTCGTTTATATGGGCCATCCCAGGCATGGTTCAGTGTCAAACTAAAAAATCAGAGTACTTTTAATTATTAAAAAACGCCGTTATTTTATTTAAAATAAAGAATTGTTTTATTTTATAGACAAAATATTTTAGTTGATCGTGTATATGGTTTTCATAAGATCAAATAATATCTTGCCCCTCGGATGTTACGATGTACCCCACCTACGGGGCATGTTGTCACATTTCACTTCCAGAAAAACGTATACACTGTATTTATGAAACAAGGCGACGTAGACAAGTGTGAAATAACTGTGGATAAAAAATGATACTCTTAACACGAAGTGGATTCACAAAATGTGAGAAAGTCGAAAAGTGTTAGGCTACTTTGTGCCCCGCTCTCCACCATTTCATGCATTAGCATAACACAATGTGTGTCCTCGTCAATCAAAACAGGTCGATCAGTGAGTTAATCGGTGATTAGCACATCAGCCAAGATAATGTTCACATAAAAGTGGAGCTACTTTCCCGTCTGCTTTGCGACACAAGGTTTATCCACGGGGTGGCGGTAAAATGTTACGGTTGGATATTGATGTAAATTACAATAAAGAACATTGATTTATTAATTCATTAAGGATATAGGCTTAATCTCGGGGAGAATAAAATCGTTAAGAAATTGACTATAATTTGTGTTATTTCAATTGATCGAATTTCTAGTCTATTAAAAGCTGGTTGCCAGTTTTGACCTGTTTTCTGAAACCAGTCACTTGAACGCTTGAAACCTTTTTTCTCAACAAGTTTCCATTGTTCCCAATAACACTATGATTCTGCATTATTTACCCAAAACACACACTGCAAAACATATTTTTGTAAGGTAAAGTTGTAAATAAAACAAAAATTACTATAAATATTTGCTATACAAACATATATATATATTTTCAAAATATATCAAATCAAAAAGTAAATAATATGTGACCCTGGAAAACACAAAACCAGTCATAAGGGTCAATTAAAAAACTTGAGATTTAAACCAAAGCTGAATAAATAAGTTTTCCATTGATATGTGGATAGTATGGCTTGTTGTATGGATTGTTAGTATTGGATAACTATTTGAAAATCTGGAATCTGAGGGTGCAAAAAAATTATATTGAGAGAATCATCTTTAAAGTTGTCCAAATGAATTTCTTAACAATACATATTACTAATGAAGTTCTTACTTAGCAATGCATATTACTAATTCAAATATTTACGGTAGGAAATGTACAACATATCTCCATGGAACATGATCTTTACTTAATATCCTAATGATTTTTGGCATAAAAGAAAAATCAATAACTTTGACCCATCAAATATTGTGGGCTATATCCGTGCTACTTATGACTGGTTTTGTGGTCTAGGGTCACATATAGTAAATAACAAGTATAAATGTTGTCGATTGAACTGATCGATACATGAACTGATATATATATATATATATATATATATATATATATATATATTATGCCAGCTTCGTGATTAATGTAATTCGAACATCTACAGAAATATTTGAATAATAATCACATGTACTGAACTAAGTGTTCCTCATCTGCACTGAAACAGTTTTCACTCAGAAACTGGTTAATTTCAGAATTTATTACAACGAAATGGCAAATAACTAACAAAGTTTAAGCTTAAACAGTACTTTATTGTCAAACATATTCCTTTACCCTTTCAGTATTCTTTGTTTTGTATTACAACTTTGGATTTGTTTATACATTGTGTGTTTTGGGCATATAATGCAGAATCATGGTGTTATTGGGAACAATGGAAACCTGTTGACAAAAATAAGGTTTCAAGCATTAAAGTTACTGCTGGTTTCAGAAAACAGGCCAAAACTGACATCAGCTTTTAAAAGACTTGAAATGAGATCAATAGAAATAACACACATTACAGTTCATTTCCAAACAGTGTTTAGGTCGATACCGTTAATCCATTAATAGGCCAATGTAAGTCAGTTTTGGCCTATTTTCTTTAAGTTTCAAAGAAAGGCCTTTGATTTTAGGGTAATTTCAGCGGGATATATATCTTCTAAGATACTATGCAGTTAAAAATAATGGTACAACACATTTACAGCAGTAACTTTCAGGCTTGAAACCTTTTTTAACACGTTTCCACTGCTCCCAATAACATCACGATCCTGCATCATTTACCCCAAAACACACACTTTAAACGAAGATTTTCTGAAGTTGTAAATAAAACAAAGATTACTGGAATATGAATTACAAGAAAGTGTTTACACTTTCACTTTGTTGGTCACTCGCCGTTTCTTTGTCATCACTTGTGACATTTACCACCAATTTCTGAGTGAAAATAGTTTATTTTCCTAAAGATGAACAACACTTATGTGATTATTATTCTAATATTCCTGGCCTATATTTTTGCAGATCTGTCCGGTAAATCCCATTTCAACGGACAAGTGCAAAGAAGCCACAGCAAATACGCCACAGACTAAAACTGTTTGCCTAAAATAGATACTCAGTTTGATGCTCTTTCCCTCTTGGTTGTACAGAGGTTAGGAGAAAAGAAAAGATATGTCAGCATTCATCTGCAAGTTATTGGTAAGAACTTGCAGATGATCTGAATTGTTTTTGAAACTACAGTTATACGTTATCTCTCTGTGCCCTCATCTTGATCCTGCCATACTGTAGGCTACACATACTCTCATTTAAATAAATAAGTCCAACGTGTACACAGGCGTGTGTTGTTTTAGAGAGTGCAGACAGTAATTACAGCCATTATACAATTATTTCTCCCCTCCACAGGTGCTCTTGTATAGCGCAGACAGACAGACATATCATTACTGAAACAGAGTAAGCACGGGTGTATCAGGAAGGAACTGATGTTACATGCTTTACTGTCAGTATTTGCAGTCCTCTGAGTTCTTCCACATTAGTGAAGGTTGACCAGATTGTGACACACTCTTCTGCATCATTGCAGGAAAGCATCATCTTTCTGCTGTCCTCGTTGTACAAAAGCGTCAGATAAATAAACAAAGGTAGGCTAAATGTTGTAATTGTGCTATACTATATGCAGTGAATGCACGGTAAACACCAGCAGCCAACAGAGTTGCGTAAATAGTCACACTCTCTTGTGAAAACGAGAGCTTTTACATCACCACATACAGGGATGGGTTTTAGGCTACTGCCTCTCATATTGTAGACTTCAGTTTCCCACAGAATTGTTAACAATATTCACGTATTTAATTTGATCATGTTTCTCTTTAGCTTTACATAACCATTTAACACCGCATACATTTAAATATTAATATTAGACAACATAAAATCAGTCATTTAATTTTGCAAATAATATTTGTTATGTTGTAGTATCACGTTTAACATTTTTCTCACACAGTATAAACGAGTATTTATACATTAATACATATGTCCACCTGCTAGCTGATTCAGGAAATTGGTCCCTCGCACTTAAGGGTCTTGGTATCAAACAGTTTAAAAACCTTGTATCAAGGCAAAGTAAAGACATTTAACACTTTCCAGAGAAATGTAGCATATTTTCGCAACATTTTTTTGTACATATAGTCCTATAATATACCAGTCATTGACACTTTACGGGTTTATTTCACGACGCGCGACAGTAGATAATCATCCTCATTACACTCCGTTCCAGAGAGCCCCGCCCATCACAGACACAGCTGTCACGTTGGCCACGTCTTCGTGAGTACGTGAGGTCAAGCACGTGCGAGACGCTCCTCGCTAGTGTTTTATTGTGCAGGTGGTTTACGCTGCGTTGGTAGGGCTGAGTGTTATGCTTTTAGCCTCTAGTGTTTCTACATCTCATGGGTGGGCCAAGGGCTTTTACATGACTGTTACATCATATAAAATGCGATTATTTATGTATTTATTTTCCGATATAGACTTGACCTTTCATTAGAAAATAAGTTAACCTGGGTTTATGATCATGTGCTATTGGTTTGATGCTGTGATCATGTTGTGTGGACAGGAGAGGAAAATTGCCTAAAGTCTTATGACCGATTATAAGGTCAAAGGTGGATAAAATGATTTACAGAGACACTGCCCTAGCAAGGCAGCTGTGTCCATTATCTAGCTCAGCAATGGAGTAATTATTACCACTGCCTTTGGCCTTGGGTTTAGCCTACTGAAAAAAAACAGTGGGTAAGTAATTTCTTCATTGTATCCTTATTTCGCTATGAAACTTGAAATCTTTCTTTCAGTGTTGATTCTTATAAGCACTGTAAATCATGAGCTTTGCAGAAGAGCAAAACAAATCATGGGATTTGTCAGGCACTCAGTTTTCAATCACTACACAGCCAGAGGGACCTGTGAACTCCATTAATATCAATATCCGTGACACTCCTGTGGTGCAGCGGTCCTGTTTGCACTCACAGCAACAGTTTCCCCATCTAATCAAATACATGGAAATATGGGAAGGTCTATATACAATGCTACATTATGTATGTTGTCAATTCATGCCTGACAAGAATGATTAGCACCTTTCTAGGCTGTTGTTTCGCAGTCAAGCAATACTTGAAACCCAAAGATTCAGTTTGGACATGATGGTGGCTGATTACCTTTTAGCTGGTTAGTGAATTAGTTTAGGTCCTGTTTTAAAGGTTGTTTTCGTGGAAAACAAAACAAAGTCAGGTCAGAGCAATTTTCCACTCCAGTAATTTGTTGCATCTTATCAGCAGAAGCAATGACCTGTAGCAGGAATGCTACCATGTTGCCAGGTCAGAGTAAAGTGGACATGGTGGAGGAGGCGTTTCACGCAGGTGATCCCTCTGTATCAAGTGAAAGTAGCTCTGGTGTAATAACACTTAAGAAATCAACCCACATTCACAAATTTGTGAAGATGAAGCTGTAAAAATAATTCACGCAGAGTGGTTTATTATGTGGCTGAGGAACGGCCCAGAGTGTGTCTGGATAAAACTGCTGCGAAAAACGAAGAAACAGCTGGAATACTTCCCAATGCATAAGCCCAGAGCGAGGGAAATGTTTATAAGGGTTGTATGATTGCAATTATTTTGGTTGAAAATGTGGAATATTTGTGTAATATTAGTATAGAAAGTAGTTAGAAAACTAAACATCTCTTTCACAGTAAAGAAACATGCCCTAAAGATTATGGCTGTAGTTATTGAGTAACTTTATCATCTAAGCATCAAAGTGAAATGAGCAGTAAAGTGCAATTCTAATTGTTGTTCCACTGACAAGGACCTGATAAACTGATCAAAAGATATACAAGTTTCAATCAGAAACGACCTCTAAAAATATACGTTTACCAGTGACACCAATACATTGATAGCAAAAGCCTTCTCACAGTTGATAAACGGTCAAGATTTTTTGTAATTGTAACGGCGGTAAAACTTAAGTTATTTTTCATGTGCTTGTTTATATTGTCTGTTTATGAGTCGCACACGTTAATGCATAATCCATAATGCTTTGATCATACTGGCAAGAGTTTGTGTTGGCACATTATTACCTAGTTCATCATTTATTGACCATCTACCTCATGACCTAATTCTGCATCTTGTTTATTTCATTGTTTGTGAATGAAACCATCACATTTTGGAGATTTATCCATTGCCTAATGCTTACAAAAATGACCATAAACTGCTTGAACAGTCCCACTATGCACCGTAAATAGTGTTGTCACTGTGCAACTTTTAAGTCGTCCTATTATCCCTTTTAGTAAATCAGTAATACGTGACATTGAACTGAGTAGCACCCGCTCTGAGGAACTACGTGATGTGTTGAGGTGAGGCCTACATCTCATTCAGACAGTCCTGAGCGCTGTCTCATGTCATGTGCATATGAATCACGGCTTAGTATGATTCATACTACATCTGACTACGGTTGTTGCATCACACTACATCTGCACTAAAGCAGTTTAATGCAGTTTAAGCTGATTGTGACTATGCATGTTAGACAGAGGGTTGAAACAGGATGACTGGGGTATTACTAATATATAATTATTATATTATATTTATTTATTGTTTGACTAATGGAGTTTAAAGTGTAAAATAATGCCTTAACAGGAAAAGGTTTGGTTTGTGAATAGGTGGCATGTTGTAGGTCTAGTCAGCTAGGGCGAGGGATAAAGGCAAGAATCTACTATACTCTTGTCAGTCAACATTTCTACATCAAACTAGCCACCACTGTCCTTTCAGTACCCGAAAGGAAGGTGTGTACGCCTTTTATACTGTTACATAGTGTGCCAATACCAGCTGTAATGTTCATTCGGGTGATGAATGTCTGTGTGGTTTAAATTATAACATAATGACTGTTTTGTCCTGTTCTTGGATGGCTACTGCAGAAAACGGCCTTTGGATTCGGACCTCCTTTTATTATTTTATTTTGTCTGATGCCAAGTAGGGAGAGGGAGGTCAATGTTTATCTGTTCTTTTCGAGGCATCCAATAACCTACATGTTGTGCAAACCAGATATGAGTTGTTTAAGATGAAACCTGCTCTGTATTTCAAGTACAAGGACACGAATAGAAGCCAATGTCATGAACCCAGATTCAGTGAAAGACAGAGACTTGACAGAAAGAGGAGAAATGCACATCTCAAATAGATCACAATTGAATACAAATTTCTGACATAACAGAAGGACATCCTTTAAAAAGTGTGGATACAAGTCAAATATGATTTTTGTTTGTTTATAGCTGTATGTGTAAAGTATTTTATTTTATTCTTCCAGATTAGTAAAATTGTTACAAGAATTAAGAATCAATAGGTGGATGATTAAAAATGTGTGTAGCACCAGACTCCACGAGAAACACACTGTGAGTACACAGAGATATGAACCTGCCAGGTGAAAGTCCACAATCCTTATCAGTTATTATTCTCTTTCACCCAGTTTATTAACCCGAGCTGTCAACTCTTTGATTTGATTTTGCCAATAAAGTCATAAACGTTTGTGTAGTCAACAATGGTTTCAGTATTTTTCCACAACACAATTTCACCTGACATAGCTTTACATCAAACAACCTAAAAATAACTCTGATCTATGACTAATGTTTTGAGTTATGAACATGTTCTCATGCTGAACACAACTTTAGAAGTAAATTCTATGTGCATTTATTTAGTTTGTGTGTAAATGGTGCTTGAGAGTTGATCAGCATAATGGTAGTTTCTGTGCAATGTGTCCATTGTGAATGTGCTTGTTATCACTGGCTCATATTAGCTAATCACAGTGAAAGCATTGTGCTGTTAGAGAGGACACACACGCATAGACACATACAAAGGCATGCACGTCTCTGAACAATACTTTATTGATTGAAAAGAATAACCAGCTTTGAGATTGTTCTGTATTACTTTTTACAGCAAATGCCAGTATGCAGGGACGGAAGAATACAAGTGTACAAATACCACTAAAGTCAACTTTAGTCTCTTCACTAGTAATGGCTTATTTTATAGGCTTTATTATAATTTGAAAGATCAGTCCTATAGTTAAGACTGTTTTTATATCTCATGCAATGCTGTGAAAGGAAGGCATGACTCAGTGAGGTTGCCCAATAGAAGGAGGAGTGGGCAGGACCGACTAAACACACATCTTTATAAAATTGCCTGCAACATCCTGTCCTGTAGTCAGCTGTAACTCTCAAACTCTGGAAAAACCGTTTAGTTTTATCGGACTTTCTTGTTTTCATTTTGTGGACAATTAACCGGTAAGTCATAACAAGTGCTATGTTATTCTTTCAAATTTGTTTTGATGTTAAAATGTTGACTATTTCTGTATCTAATAACTCAGTCCGTATCTAAAACATCTCTGAAATGATATCGAACAAGCCTATATTGATCAGCTATGAACTAAAAGATGTCCGGTATAAAATAGTTTAATTAAACATCTGACACCATAAATATTAGTATATAGTTGTCACTGTTTATGAATATACATCGAAACGCGGGCGTTTTTAATATGTTGTTTATCATGTTACGCGCGTGCGCGTGGTTGCACGTGCATATGTCAACAAAGTAGATAGAGTGAGGAAAACAAATAGACTATAAACAGTGCGACATATGCTTCCTAAACTAGTTTTAAGTCTGCGACTGCATTTTAGATGTAGCTGACATATCCCCCCCCCCAAATAGATTCAGTAGACTACTTTGTTAACATAAAAGCTTTAAATTTGGTTTAATGAAATTAATATTTTAATTACTAAAATAGGAATATATATAAAATATTAATATATACGTGCTAGACTTATAAATAATATACATAATTAAATGTAAGTTCGTTCGTGACACTGACAAAGTTTAACACTCGTTTACTCAACAGCTATAACAGCAGAAACATCAACAAAATTCACAGCAAAATAGTGTGTGTGCATACATGTATGTACAAAATAAATAAGAAAATCTGAGGTTATTTTCGATTAGTGTTGTAGGTCGACAAGTGTTAATGCTTAACTGGAGAATAAATGTTGTAGGACCCCTGCAGTGACTGGTCTAATGTGCATTGAGTATCTCTCTCGGTATAAAAGCATGTTCCATGAATTGGATTTCAGAAAGAAGAAGAAAAAGTGGTTATGGGAAGTGAAACAAGCATTTTCCTCTCATCTGCAGGGTGCAGCTGTAATGATGGTTATGTTCCAACATAAACATTATACTTACTGACATTGATGCAATAGCAAGCAAACCTTTGAGAGTCTCAAAATTAATGAAAACAAATATATACACATATTTATACAAACACACAATGCATCTGTTACAAATGTGTCTGAACCATTCCAATAGTGATCAATTCCTAAATTAGTATTTTATGTAAGACATTAATTAGTCTCATTTACCATTGTACACTTTAATGTAATGCTTATCCTGAGAAGTGGACAGGTTCATGTGGATGTCTTGAAGTATAGTGAGTATTGGGAAGGGCAGGATCTGTCCTTATGTTGCTCCGGTTTATATCCCGCTGAGACATTACTGACACTCCCAGGTAAAAGATTATTCAATAGAGGCCATAAGGGCACACAGCTTAAAAACAAGCAGGTGACCTACTTGCCAGCTAACCGTTACTTGTTAACTTTTCTTATAGTTGATTATATATGTCTTAAAGAAAGTCTCATTAAGCTGATTTCTTCTAGCTTGCTCTAGTATTCATGAGTCATTTCAGTTCCCACATGATTCTGGTCAGGAATTTGTGTAGGGGTTTGCTGTAGAGACCTCAGCAAATGATGGACTGCACAATCATGGGGTTTGAACAAAAGAAATTCCTCTTGGCTTGGTTCCTAGAGTTTGTCTGTGAATCAAAAAATCAATCGCTGCTTTTTTATAGGGGCTTGGTACAGGAAAACTTCTTGAACCTGTGGGATGATAAGACACAAAGGCTTCCATGCTGGCTTTGGAGCAAAGCTGAAAAAAGGGTAGTGTTAAAGGGGTGGAGGGACTGACTGCAGGATCCGTGGAAGCAGCTGTGTCAGTGGCTTCCTGTGTGTAGCATCCAAGCCCGCTACAGAGGAAAAGCCTGACATGTGACCTTTAGAAACCTCAGCCAGACAAAGAGCCTGTTCAAGCTCCCACCCTATTTACATGCGCATCAACATTCAAACTGTCGTCCTTTGAAATGCATGATCTACATCATCCAAAACAGATTAGGCTGTTTTGAAGAGCTGCAAACGGCAAAAGTGGCATCAGAAGCCGCAAATACATTGCATTAATACTATTTAATACTGCACGGCTTCAAATAAATGTACCCTGGATTACAGCTGCAAAAATAATGTTAGGAAATTGTTTTAATGGTGAAATATTAAACATAACATATTATTATTAGTTGTTGCCCTGTAGGACTAGATAGAAGATTTTCACTGCAATACATGACATGTAATGTGTAAGTGACACAAATCTTTATCTTGAAAATAGAAAATAGTAAATTATGAAATAAAAACACCCGAAATGGTCCAGAGAAAGAAATCTTATTTCCTCGAATCCACTTATGAGCTCCAATAATGCTGTTGTAAATAGTCACCGCCAAAGCTGAATTACACCACAACAAAAACAAGGAACTAGTAATACTTCCTTCTGTGACTTGTGGTAAATTTGAAGTGCAACAACTGTATTAAGGTTGTATTTATGTCAACTTTTTCCTACCTCTAGGTGCCGTCGTTGAGAATGGATGATATCCAATTAGTTGAGTCAAAGCCTCTGATCCCGGACAAGGATTTGCAAGTATGTAAAATATTATATTTGTAAACATTTGTACTAAATGTACATATTTATGCATTGCAACATAGAGAACAAAACATACACTGTTTTCTCTATTCTAGGGGCTAAGAGAGGCTGTCCAGCTGTTGGCGATTAAGGCAAGAATTTCACTTTTTTTTTTTTTTTGTATGATTTCAATTTTTTTTCATTCTTTGCTGACACTGTGGCATTACAACAGTACTGATACAGTACAGATTCACATCCAACAGGCCTCTCGTGCTGATCCTCCCACAGATTAAAATCCTGAAGTTTGCAGGTCATGTGTTTAATAAGAGTGTTCAGCCTCTAGACCAATGACGTGGGCTGCTGAGGGATACACTGGCCATCTGCCTGAGGTGCTCACGTAGGGCTCGTCTCGTTTAAAGAGATTAGTGCCAGTAGGGAGACAACATATGTTTGTGTTCAGTCACTATACAAAGCCACAAGATGTTTATGTCCTTGTCAGTGTTAAAGATGTTATTTGACTTTCTCAGCAGCCTGAACTAGTTTCTGCAGCGTCAGCCCGTTGATCTTTAACCGGTGGCTTACACTCTCGATTACTTTTGCAGTGCATGGTGGTTATTTGTAATTGTTTGCCACTAGTGTTAAATTAACTTCAAGAAAGTTCAAACGAAAGTTAACGTTCAATCTGTTGACGATAATGTATTATTTGTTGGTTTTAGTGGCTATGTAGCTTCCATTTTTAAACATGGGGAAAATATAGAAATACAGATGCTGATTAGAAGTGATATTTTCATCAAGACGTGTTCTTTTCAAAGTAAAAAGTTTTATGTGTTGGGTTCTTTAAGACTGAAACAAATGAAGGAAAAAATGTAAGTAGCAGCACATATTGGCCTCGAACATGTGAGTTTCTATTTAGCTTAATTGCACTTTATTGCTGATTTTTATTTATCTTTATTGCTGAAAGACAGTTATTCAGTGCACACCTCCATCACATTTTTGTTTGGCTGCACTTGCCGAAGTTTCCGATGGCCTAGAGGTGGCTACTCCAAGCGTCTGACACAGGCTGATCCAATTTACGGATGTCGTTAACTAGAATTAACTTGTTTTGATCTCAGTGCAAAGCATGCTGGGAGCATGGGGCTTATGTCGAGCGAGGCAATAGGGGTATAAAACCCTGTACACAGATGAATATTAGCAAAGTGCGCGAATGGGAGCTTCCTTTCAATCGGATCTCACCGACTAGTTCTCATCACTACTACTAATTACTATCGGCAGCCATGGTTCTGGAGGACTCTGAAATGGAATTAGTTTTCGAGATAGAAGTCACTGTGAGTAGAAATATTCATGTTGCTTTTGGTTCATTTGGTTCTTTTGAGGTTTTCATTGGCTGTTTTAATTGTCTTAGTGGTGAGTAAAGTTTAGATTTTGACAAATTCATGTCAAATGTATTTGTATAGTGCTTTTAACAATGCACAATGTTTTAAATGTTGATGTTTGTAATATCTTCATTTATTTATGCCTACAGGCAGATTTAGCAGATTCGAGCTTGATAGTAGGGTTTAGATTTAGTAGAAATCTTTTGTTTTGTTCCTTTGATCTTTTTTATCTCATACAGCACACATTTATACAATGGATTTGACATTGGCTGTGTCGGTCTTAATTGGGGTTTGATGCTTTGTGAAATCGGTAGATGCAGTTGAACATTATGAAATCAAGCAGACTGTGGTTTTACAGATTACAGATTTAAAACCAAAGTGTATTGAAATGTTTGCAGTGTGTCTGTGGTTCATTTGCAGAACGTTTCCAAATCGTGCCTGTTCTTAAATGTTACATTAAACTGCAAGGCTACTTTGTTAAAATGGTCTTCAACCCAAAAAGTGTTATATGCACAGAGAAAAAACGTTCATAAGTTGTCGTTGATATATGCGCTTATTATATGTTGCACTGCAGATGAATTCAATGCTGATTATGATGGTTCAGCAGATGCTGATAAGCGTTTTCTTACCATGTTGCTTCTAGGAACATGACGTGGAGACTCCATATGGCATAGTCCACTGTACCATGAAAGGGGTTCCTAAGGGTGACCGGCCCGTCATCCTCACCTACCATGATATTGGACTGAACCGTAAGATTTTATCAGTTTAAAATGCCCCTTAATCTCTTTTGTTGCTTTGCAACACATTAATCAAGAGGTTATTTTAAAGAAGACAGGCTTTAATGCATACATTGTGCTTCTTCAATAGACAAAAGCTGCTTTGACACTTTGTTCAGCCATGAGGATATGCAAGAGATCATGCAGCACTTTGCTGTGTGTCATGTAGATGCACCAGGGCAGCAAGAGGGAGCAAACACCTTCTCCACTGGGTGCGTTATATCATTGTAGACATATAAGTGGTAATCTATATAGTAAATAATGCAGAAGAGTAATGTCTTTTTTATAGATATGAGTACCCTTCCATGGACCAACTGTCTGAGACACTTCCATCCATCCTTAAACATTTTGGGTGAGTTGATTGTTTAATTCTTTACGTTTTAAGTAGATTTGAGATTATTCTCTGTTTTAACTAGTTCTCTTAAACCCCACAGGCTGAAGAGTGTGATCGGCATGGCTAATGGAGCGGGTGCTTATATCCTTGCTAAGTTTGCAGTGAGTTTGACTTCCTTTTTAATTATTATTAAGTGCTTTAAAGTTTTAATCAAACCAGGATAAAGAGCTAAAAGTGTTTCTTTTCCTGTGGATTTTGGAATTCATTTAGCTGCTGAGGAATGTCCAGTGTGAATAAAAACAATCTGCTCGACTTGGCAGTTGTTTATTTAATAAACTGGGGTTTAGATGTGGTTTACAAATACTGTTATCTTTTATAGTTGGATTACCCTACTATGGTGGAAGGCCTTATGCTAATAAACATCAACCCATGCGCTGAGGGCTGGATGGACTGGGCAGCACACAAAGTGAGTGCTAACTACTTTGTTATTGTAATTTAAATAAAGTTAATAAGTTATATAGAGTTTCACGCTGTTGTGGGCTCATTCTTCTTGAATTACAGATTTCTGGTTGGACACACGCCATGCCTGAAATGCTCATCTCTCACCTGTTTGGAAAGGTTAGTCAATGTTTGACCCCATCTAGATAGTTTTTGAATTGATGAATCTGTATTAACATTAATGTTGTTATTTCTCCAGGAGGAAATCCAGCAGAACCATGACCTCATTGGCAGATACCGTCACCACATTGTAAATGACATGAACCAGTTCAATCTGCAACTCTTTGTCAAGTCCTACAACAGGTAAACACCGCTACTAAAACCCCTTGCTAAAAATAGTTAATTTAGCATTTGACATAATGTTTCATCAATGTTTTCATCCACTTCACAGCCGAAGAGACCTGGAAATTGAGAGGCCTGTACCTGGTGGCCACATCAGCGTCAAATCTCTAAAGTAAGTAAAAAATCTTTGGAAAACCTCTAAACAATTCCGGATCTATTTCCTGTAGTAATGACTTTGTTGCTCTGTTTTCAGGTGTCCTGCACTCCTGGTAGTTGGAGACAGTTCCCCTGCAGTGGATGTAGTGGTAGGTTTAAGTATAATCTAGGACTATATTTACTTCCTTATTACTGCCATGCTTTTTGTTATTCTGCTCCACCCTTTATATCCACTGCATGTGTATTTAGTGGTTTAACATGTCTGTTTTCTGTACAGGTTGAGTGCAACACAAAGCTGGACCCGACCAAAACCACACTGCTTAAGGTGAGTGGACTCCAAGCTGGCATGTATTTATAGCCACATGGAAAAGTCAGGCTCTGATAAGATTCCGATAGCTCAGCATTATCTAGGTACTAATTTACCCAGGTAGTGCAGAAGCGGTCCACACTGGCCAGGGCTGACCTAATTTTCCACAGCCCGCCCTCAGGTTGACTAAGAATTATGTTTATGGTGTCTGAAATGTCCTATTTATCACTGATAAGTGCTAGTGGAGTTAATGGAGCACTAGGTGCTCACCTGTGTGAATGGCTAAAACAGAAATGAGAAACAAGCAGTGACGCATTTTGTGTTTTCATGCATTTTAAGTAACATTTTATGTCCCTTCTCTTTCGTCAGATGGCTGACTGTGGAGGCTTGCCCCAGGTCGACCAGGTGTGTATTCACAGCGTTTGTGACCATTTAGATTCATTTACAAGTTTGCTCAAGTCACAGGATGATTATTAGGGAGCGCCATAATCTCATTACGGACAGCGATGGCATACAGTTCTAATACTCTGCTCGCCACCTGCTGCTACCGGCTGTTAGAATCTGTCCGGTTTCACAACATGTACTTAGGGAAATCTGTTTTCCACCTCGACCTGATTAGCTGTTTTTGTAGTCAAATAAACTGATTTCTGCTTCTATCGTCCTCTTAGCCTGGGAAGCTAACAGAGGCTTTCAAGTACTTCATTCAAGGAATGGGTTACAGTAAGTACTGATATTGTTTTTTTGTTCAGTATACTCTCTATTTGACCACACAGCTCTGGCTTTATAAGGAATGCCCATGGTGCATTGCTTGAACTCCTTTATTCATCTAAAATTAACATATAACGTTAGTGAATAGCAATATATGACTGGGCTGTGCTGCCCTCTAGTGGTGTAATATAATTTTTAACTTGACTTGCTCAACTTGACGTTTTTCCTAAAATGAAGTGTATACTTTATAAACAACTGCAAAAACTGATTCAACTAGGATATTCACTACCGTTCAATAGTTTGGCGTACGAAATAACATATCAGCACAACTGTTTTCAATGTTGATAACAATAGGAATGTTTCTTGAGCACCAAATCAGCATATTATAATTATTTCTGAGGGATCATGTGACACTGAAAACTTAAAAAAATGCTGAAAATGCAGCTTCCATCACAGGAAAAAATAGTAAAACAGTTAAATTAAATAGAAAACTTTTTTAAATTCTAATATTTCAAAATGTTTACTGTATATTTGAATGAATAAATGCAGTCTTGTGAGCATAAGACTTATTTGAAAACATAAAAAAAATCTAACCAACCCCAATTTTTTTGTATTCAAGTATTTTTTAACATGAAAATAATTACATTTAAAAACACGAAAAAGCTTTAAAATATGTATCCTAATCTGTCTCCCTCTGCCTCTTAGTGCCCTCTGCCAGCATGACCCGCCTGGTCCGTTCCCGCACAGCATCCGGATCCAGCGTGACTTCCTTTGACGGCAACCGCAGCAGGTCACACACTAACGAGGGCAACCGCAGTCGCTCTCACACCAACGAGGGTCGTGCACGAGCCCACACCTCCGAAAACCAACGCACACGTTCGCACACTGACAACATGGATAGTTCTGTGGACCAGACTCCCAAGTCCACCGAAGTGTCCTGTTAGGCTGGTGACCTCTCACACATGCATTAACCTCTCTGTTCTGACTGTGCTGCGCTGCCACT
Source organism: Gymnocypris eckloni scoliostomus (assembly GCA_027564155.1). Lineage (NCBI taxonomy): Eukaryota > Metazoa > Chordata > Actinopteri > Cypriniformes > Cyprinidae > Gymnocypris > Gymnocypris eckloni. Next base: position 13,417,336 of record CM050427.1, on the reverse strand, counting down.
AACTACACACGCAACAGGACCGCTGCGCTGTTTCTCTCAGGGGTCTTGCACTGTTTTATTTGTCAGCCACATTGTCTTGTGTTTAAGACTATAGTTCCTGGGGAAATGCTAAGGAAGGAGTGGCTAGAGTGAAAGAAGGACAGGATGATTGAGATATTTCTTCTTTTTTTTGCACCCTGCGTCTTGTTGTTGTTGTTGTTAGAGGCAATGCAGCACAGAGACATTTTGACGGTCATCATCCAAGTTAGCTGGGCACCTAGAAGGGCACATTTGTAAATTGATATTGATCTCTAGTCTGCAATTCGTTTTCTTATGTCAAGTTATTACACCACTTTAACAGGCTAGTTTAAGTGCATAATTCATTTGTATAATCTGTATATGTTGAAATGGACCTCACTGAACGGAAAAGGGATTGGTTGACCACAGAGAAGAGACGGTGGTATTTTTTCATGATGCTATCCTACCTTATAAAACTAAGGTTTAAGCTTATAATGTGTTGATTTGCATTTTTGATTTACACTTTGTTGGGAGTGTCCCATTATTTTGGGTTATATGTGTAACTCAGTGATTGATGCTCTTGAAAGTGGTTTTAAATGATTTTTACGGGATCAAATGTTTTAAAGAATCTTAAAATTAGTTTAAATTCAGCAAAACCAATTTGCAGATATAAGAATACAGGAAAATGACTGTATATGAGTGATGTTTTTGGTGTTTTGTGTTTGTAACGATGATGATGATTTCTATGCAATCAAGCACAACAGAACAAAATGTGCCATGAAATCCTTTACTGGGTCTGGATGCTTTTTTCTCAAGGCTTTAAAAGAGTAAAATGAAGGATTGCTCAGAAAGAGATAACATAAGAAACTTACCTGCTCTTCCACACACTAAAACAAATGCTTGCAGCTTGGAAAGGCACTCTGCTTTGTAAAGATGTAAAACAATCTGATGCACAGCATTTTTAATGGAATAACAGTTTGTATTTATTTAAAAAAGGAAAATAAAAAGCTGGTTACTCAACTTGTTTTGTCTGTTTTTCGTCTCTCAATGAGAACTATGTCTATACAAAACGTTATAGTACATGGAAAGCCAAATATTATACGGCAAAACTCGCTCAAGGACTACAGTGTTATTTAAAAGCAGAAAAAGGCATGAAATTACAAAAACTGTACATTACCAATACACAAAAGCAATATATTTCTTTACATAACATTTTTTATGTATACAAAACCTAACTAAAGATGTCAATGTGATATTGTACTGTACTGTACTTATCATTTTTACAAAAGGATTTGTTGCAATATGACAAAAACTGGGATAATCTTGGTTGAAATAACTTCTACATTTATGAACAGTTTGGTTGCAATAGGCCACATAGTCGTAAAATATAATATATTAGGATATATAGGTTTATTTCAGTTTTTCCAAAAGGAAAGAAGTCTCGTATAATAAAAAAAAGCAATAAAAAGTTGGTCAATTAAATATTAACTCTTGCTCAAGAAAAAAAAAGGTGTTGACCCAAATATTTTTGTACACTCAGTTTCCAACCTCACCTCTCTCATGGTACAGTTCTAGATCTGTAAATATGTCATTGGGGTTTTTGCAGCTCAGGTTGCAGAAGCAGGCATTAATCCACATGATTTGCCAGGATGAAGCTGGATCCGTTCGGGCACTGAAAGTCGACCTCAACAGTCTTAGATTTGTAAGGGATGCAGCAGCGCTCATCTGTACACACTCCACAGTACTTGGGCCAGTAAGTGTTTGTACTGGTGCAGCCTGAGATAGTGAAGTTGTGTGGCTTTCCTTCCCTGTATATGTTCAAGCACTTCTTTCCAGGCTTGTGGAGAGACCAAAAAAGCACAGGGTCAAAACATATCCTGGTAGTTATTTACAATAAGGTTCATTAGTTCACATTGGTTAACACGAACTAAGAATGAACAATACTTCTACAGCTTTTATTAATCTTAGTTCATGTTCATTTCAGCATTAACTAATTGATTATTAAAATCACAAGTTGTGCTTGTTAACATTAGTTAATACACTGTGAACTAAGATGAACAAACAATGAACAACTATTTTTTATTAACTAACGTTAATAAAGATGAATAAATAGTGTAATAAATGTATCGTTCATTGTTTGTTCATATTAGTTAACTGTTAACTAATGATACCTTATTGTAAGGTATCCTTTTATACACTATAGCCATTCATGTCACTCTCAAATGTACATTTGATATTTCATATTGAATCTGAAACCTTGATGTGCTTCGTGATGTCCACTTTGCAAGGCCGGATGTTGCAGAGTCTGCTCTCTTTGACCATCTGACACCGCTTGTTGTTGTTAGTAATGCGTAAAGACACCCCACGGCCGCAGGTCTTTGAGCAGGGACTCCAGGAGGTTGTCTGGGTCACACAGTTCTCTTGCCACTGTGACAGGGCTGTAAGAACGCAAAGACAATGAGTGCTTTCCTCATATATATATATATATATATATATATACTTCCATTCAAAAGATTGGGGTCAGTTAGGTTTTAAGAAATTAATTATTTTATTCACCAAGGATGCATTAAATGTAAAAGTGTAATTAAATCAAATGTTACAGTACAAATCAAATGTCAATTTACAATGTCACAAAAGATTTCTATTCTATTTCAAAATAAATGCTGTTCATTTGCACTTTCTATTCATCAAAGAATCTTAAAATAAAGTTACCGTTTATACCATTTCTAAGAAATATTTCTTAATTAAGATTTGCCATCACAGAAATAAATTAGTATTTTATTTCAAAATATGTTAAAATAGAAAAGTGTTCTTTTAAATTGTACTACTTCATAGCATTGCTGTTTTTACTGTAGTTTTGACTTAATAAATGCAGCCGTAATGAACATCTTATCAACCCCAAAGTTCACACACACACACACACACACACACACACACACACACACACACACACACACACACACACACACACACACACACACACACACACACACACACATGCACGCACACACACGCACTCACACACACACACACACACACACACACACAAACACACACACACGCGTGTTAGGTTTCAGTGAATTGTGGGGACTTTCCATAGACTTCTACTTTTATACTGACCAAATTATATTTCTATCCCCACCCTAGCCTTAAGTCGGGGAGGCATAGAATTCACAAATTTTGACATTAGAAAACCTAACAATAATTTTGTTAATTTTCTATCTTTGAGTAGAAGAATGTTTCCTGTTGTTTTTAATTAGTTTGTTCACTGTTGTGAAGTAACATCTGTATATATTAAGTAATAAACTGTACTGTCTAAAACGGCTTAGACTTGCTTCTATTTTCAAGCACATGGTCCCACATCCAACCACTATTGATAAATGATCTGCCCAGAATGAGTTTCCAGACATTTGCAGGAAGTTTGTGAGACACTGGAGATCATACCAGCCATTGTGTGTCTTGGTGCTGTCTTGCGCCCCCTCCTGGACTCATCACAGATCCACTGCTCACAGCAGCGGCCGGAGATTTTAACTCGCCGTGGGTTCTGGCACCAAACCCTGGGAGGCTGAGACTCATTACACAGCGAGACACATCCAATCGCCCCATTCACACACAAACACTGGAATTTGCAATTGGGCTGGAAGCTCTGACCATTGCGATAGATCACGCCATTGTGTTCACAGCCAGTGCCTGGCAGATCTGGATAGCAGCAAAGAGCAAAACGAATGAAGCCAAGTTCATCAAACGTATACTCGATACAATACCAAGAAAAGTGAGTGATGTGTTGTACTGCGCTAAAAGGTGAACAGAATGCATTATAATTCTGCTCAGCATCCCATGACTTGGTTTATCTGGGTTCCGCCACCTTAATCCACCCTTTAAATCTTCATCGTAATCTAATCTAAGACCGGAACACAGTGTTAATAAGAAGGCTGTGTTAGTACAAGGACACTTACATGCACATACTCCTTTTTCGTACCTAGGCTTGTCTGCGCTGTAATCACAGTAAAGGCCACGATGATGGTCACAGTTTTCTTTCTCGTTGCAAACCTCCTCCACCTGTTTGGCACATGATCTGCAGCAGTCGCAGCCGTCCATGATCAAGCTCACACCTGGTGGACAGGTGGGGGGACTTTTAGGACATTTGCAGGGCCATTGGCAATACTGGGTGCGATTATAGGGCTCTGGGGCGACGGGCTCTGGTACGGACAGCATCTTAGAGGAATCCTGGGCAAGCGCTTTGTGAATCTGTAAGATACAAGTCCCGACAGATTTCTGTTTCTGACACATTTAGGCTTTTGCCCCCCTCCAAGATTCCTCCTGGATACAGACATTGTGATATAACAAATAATAAAGATAAAATAATATAAAAGGTCACAATTACCTTTTTATTTTTGTATCCACTGCGGAAACAAGCTTTCATAGATAAATGTCTTCATCTGTTGTTCTTTATTTAAAAACATTTCAACTGAACCTCTAAACACAATTTATGATGCCATTTATATTTAGAATAAATGTTGCTTAATTAATCCTCCATACATACTACTATATATCAGAGTAATGAATCAGTTCTAACGACACTTTCCTGCATATATCAAATTATAATAGCTATAGACTTGCTGTCAGCTCATGGGTCTCATTTTGCACTAGATGATAATTGCACATAACACCGCTGATGGGTGGATAGATTAAATATGATTAATCCTAAGGTTTTCAGTGCACTTTATATGTAACTCATTCACTTTTTATTTCATGCTAGGTATCTAAATGTTTAAACTGTTGTGAATAATAGGTTTTTGGATGACAGATCATGTTGATAAATGATTTTAGCAGGCACATAAAGTCGACTGCTTCAGGCCCTCAGGTTTGATTAACAAGATGGTTGATTGACATGGCAACAGACGTAAGTAACACACCACACACAAAGTAGGGCATCATAACCTTTGACCTCTTTTAACCTGTGAAAGATAAGCAGCAGACATGGAAGGTGGAAGAGATAAGTACGCCCTCTGGGTGACAGTTCTAAGCATCAAAGAGGGTGGCTGTCATGTTCAAAGACATAATGAAGTGAACTCAGATTTAAAGAGTTTCAAATAAGTCAACCCAATAAAGGATTTCACTCGAAATATATGCATATTGACAAACATGTTTATTTCTGTCCACAGGGCGGCAGTATACTCTCACACATTACATTTGTTGTTAAGGAATTGCATTCCTCAAATGCGTGAAACGTGAGGTCATTTGTTACAAATGCCGGTCAAATATAATTCAATAATAATCTATAGCGCATTTATAGCGCAATTTGTATTATTCAAGATATTTTATGAATTTAATGTAGAATAGAAGAGGGGTTAGAATTACTGATGCAAATACTGTTACGTAACAAACCTCTGATAAGGTGTCTTATTTTCACGTTACAAAAAAGTAGAATGTATTTAAAGATTGCATATATATATTTTTACAGAGCACATTAAATATTTAAATTCAACATATTATGTGCAGTCACCAAGCATCTTTTACTGTGTTAATGCAAAAGAAAATAGGCTATTATTTATTATAAATATAGTAGCAGGCTATAGTAATAGTAGTATAGGTCAACATACAGTTTCATGTACTATAAAACTGCAAGTGTGGTGTTTTGCTTGTGCGTTATTTCATCTAATAATTCAGATAGCCTGCTATATTAAAATAAATAAATATAAACAAATATATTTGTTACCTGTGGTACACAAGCAAATAGTAGAACCCACATCAGAAGCAAAGTCATCACTGATCCCGAGTGATAAATGCATTGAATCCAGATTTAGATGATTCTTGAAAAATCGCCCTTATGCGAGACGGATCTATTCATTTAGTGAGCTGAGGGAAGCACACACACAAACGCCCGCACGCACACACACACCTTGATACTGCTGCTGTAACGTTTTCATACTCAGGATCCTTAATGACGCCAGAGCCAAGGACAAACCGACCGCAGGCAAGGAATTGATCACGTGATTTGGCCAAACTAGATTTTGAGATTGACTTTATAAGTCTGTCAGTACAGTTACGTCCAAATGGTCTTTTGTCATGTTTAAAAAAAAACATTTGACATAGTTTTTTATAGCATATGTGCAATGTGAAATGTAAAAAATACTGAGTTTTGTCGAAAAAGAGCAGTACGATGTTGCTATGGTTACCCCATCGGCTTAACATGAGTTTTGTTGGCGAGCGTCGATATATTGCAGCTCTGACTTGTCATTTTTGGGGATAAACGTAGATACATACAACGAGTCATATAAACATGGCTCAAACACTAGCTCCATAATTCCCTGACGAAGCACATTTTGCCTTTCTCTGCCTTTCCTTTCTAAGAAAAAAGAAAGATTGGTTGGGCTTAAACAGAAAGAGGAAATGTTCCCTTGCTCTTTTCATACTCTGATATACCTAATGGATTTCACTTTGGCATAGTCTACAAAATGCCATTCTGAAGTTCAGATATCACTCAGTTTTCCCTGAAGAGTGCTGTATATCATGTCTCTGGGGAATTAGAAAACATTGCCCTTAAGTATTTCTGTTTGAAACTGACCACTTAAAATGGTCTCTTCAAAGTAGACTTGAGATTAAATAGCACTTTATGCCACCTGATGGTCAGATGGAAATCATAATCACACTGATGACATTATTGTTTCTTGTCAATAAATGCCTTTATTTGACTAAATGGAATGTATTTTTTACATTGTCCACATAACCGAAAGTCAATTGCTTTGTGATGTTTTATTCTTTGGAAGTACCGTGCCAGGCAGAAAGTCTCATGAACACGTGAGAACAAAGAGGTTGTTATTTCTAACGCAGAGCTACACAAAGGTTACTAACTTGCTGGCATAGTCAGTGAAGTGTGTTAGTTTATAAGAATAGTTAGCTGCAGACATGCTCAACTTAAAGATCTGAGAGTAATTGTTGTTCTGCTTCGAAAGGAAAGAGCATTTATATATGGGTGTAAAGTTAAACACGATAAACTCTCATTCTCAAGTGACACCTGATTTAGCAGCCTTTGTGAGCAAGAGACACAGAAAAATATGAATGAGCACAATGGTGATGTACATCAGCTAAATCAAATCAGCATTTCCAATCTTATGTTTTTAAGTGAAATACAGAACAACGCCCTCATAAGACTGCCTTTAGCTTTTGCCTCATTATGACCAAAACATTCTGAGAAGTCAAAGTCCGCTTAGGAAATTCCCCATGCCTTTAAAGTCAATCAGAATAGGAACCCCTTTCTAGACATGGGGGGACCTTTACAATACAAAGAGGGAAACAGACAGGTCACTTAAATTCTCTACATTCTTTTTCTATGATTGCTTATGATTAAATGTCCAGTCATATCTCATTTACTCTAGTGACAGCTCATTTTTCATCCCAAAATGAGCAATGTGAACGATAACACTCTGTTCTATTTGAAAACTCAGATTCCACTGAACATTGGCTTTGAGTCAAATGATTTGCTTTAAAGGGATACTCCACCCCAAAATGAAAATTTGGTCGTTATTCACATACCCACATGTCGTTTCAACCCCATAAAAGCTTTGTTCGTCTTCGGAACACATTGAAAGATATTTTAGATGAAACCTGGAAGCAGTGGCGGCTCCAGGATTTTTTTGTTGGGGGTGCTGAGGGGGGGGCGGCTTAACAGTTCAGAGGGGGTGCTAAAAATGAATTAAATTGAGAGAAAGTAATAAATGCCTAAACTATAGCTATCAGTTTTTTTTATATACAGCAGCTTGGAAAAGGGCATATTTAACTTTTTTTCCTGTGTTATTACTTGACTGATCTACAGAAAGACAAGTCCTAACCACAGCTGAACATCTCTGCTGTGACTTTAAATGCAGACCTTGAGCCAAAAACTCATCACCAAACACCAATGACTCGTACATTCATTATATGGACGAAGGCACTGGGACACCGCCTTCTTTAGAAGAGAAAAAGGCACTTCCAAACTGTGGCAACAAAGATGGAAACAATTCATGTACTTAAAAATTGTATTTCCACCTCTGTTGCAACAGTTTTGAAGTGTATGAAATGATTTTACCCATATGTACAAGTCATTGGTGTTTGGTGATGAGTTTATGGCTCAAGGTTCTTCCACACTGACTAAATCATCATTTGTCTTTGATCCTTGTCTTATACACAGAGGCACTGTCATGTTAGAAGAGAAAAGGGTCCTGTCCAAACGGTTGCTATAAAATTAGAAGCACACAATTCCCCAGAATATCATTATATGCTTCAACACTAAGATTTGTACTCATGGAAATTACTAAAGTAGTCAAACCTTTCATTAAACTTGCGTATTGTGTATTGTCTGGAAATTATGGTTAGAATAAAAAAAAAGGCATCTTGATGAATTTGTTTCTTTCAAACATAATGCTTTTCTCTTGTCAAGATATGAACCTATGGACCTGAGGGTGAGGATATAAAATCTAGGCCCTGAAGCAAAACCAGTGGAGAACAGTGGGATAACCTGTCAGTCTATCCCATAATGAGACCCTTCATAATGTTGAGTCTCTTTTACTGCTTTTATCTCTGTGTCATCAGATTTTTACAGCTCATTTCACCCTTTTACTCTGCTCTGTGGCTAAGCTATTTGTTTACTAAAAACACCTGCAGAACCCAGTGCACTTTTCCAGTAAATAGTGAATTTATAGTCAAGCCCACTGAACTGCACACTGATGATGTGTGAGATATGATGTCAGAGAGTGACTATGGCAATGTGTTGACCTGAAATCAGGTTGAGTCTCCATCGAGGACAACAAGCCAAGTTAGTTACCATTCACTTTTAAGACTGGATGGGCAGGCAAACTCATGAAATAACATTTCCGTGGCCAAAGTTGAAGTAAATATTTATATGTAATGCAAAAGAGTAATTCCGCTTCACAGAATCAGTATTTAAAAACTGTGTTTCCATTCACTGGGATGCACCTTAAATTAATTTATTGGTTGTAATTTGTTTTATTTAGAGCGTGATGACTGAGACAAGTCTCAGTTCTCAAGGCCTGATTTTCAAGATTTTGGCATTCATGGAAAATAAATAAAGCTGTTTAAACAGTTTTAATTTTATAAGTTAAACATAACATAACTTTGCCAACATAATATTTTTACGAAAGTAATTATTTTGTAATGAAACAGTAATACTTTTACCTCATTTACAATTACAAAATAATTACACAAACTTTCAGGCTTTAAACAGGATACAAAAACATGCTCATAAATCATCAAAGTTAGTTCCTACAACTTGTGTCTTCTGAAGCCATGCAGCAACTTTATGTGAGAAACAGCTGGAATTTTAAGTTTTAAATTTATTTTGTGGATAGTGGTCGACCATCTCTAAAAAGCAAATCTCTAGGAGTCAAGGGTTTGGTAACATAGTCTATTATTCGTGTTGAGAGGGATGAAAACAATAACAAACCTGGTAAGATGATTCCCTGAGATTTGCATAATTCATTTGGACACCTTTTTAAATCCTTGTCAGCTTTAGTTAAAAAATGTCTGCCATATGTGACCCTGGATAACAAAACCAGTCATACATCGCTGGGGTATATTTGTAGCAAAAGCCAAAAATACATCGAATGGGTCAAATTATTTTTATTTTATGACAAAAAACATTAGGATATTAAGTAAAGATCTTGTTCCATGTACATTTCTTACCATAAATATCAAAACTTAATTTTTGATTGGAAATATGCATTGCTAAGAACTTCATTTGGACAACTTTAAAGGTGATTTTCTCAATATTTAGATTGTTTTGCGCCCTCAGATTCCAGATTTTCAAATAGTTGTGTCTCAGCCAAAAGTACTTTTAACCACAAACCTTATAAATGGAATGTAAGATAACAATGTAAACATATGTGGCACTGGCAAAAATAAAACTGCTATTTAATGTATTTCATGTCATAATCCAATAAATAATTTTAGGAATGCAAAAATGCGTCAACTGGCCACATTGCTCAGTGTTTCCCTATTCGAGGAATTCACTCTTTCCATCCATGTATGGTCAAATTCAGACACATATCACTTTTTTTAGCTCACACCATGCACTTCAGCCAAATGATAGAGCTTGCTTTGTTTCGGTCCTCATTTTAGATCTGATCTGACAGATGACCTCTCTGATTTTAATAGCCCTGGCAACCGAGCAATGCTTCTGTTTGGATTTTTCCTCTGTCCAGCTCCAGATGCAGAGTGAAATGTTTGGCCAGTTCCAGAGGAAATGATTGTGTAATAGTGTGAGTGGTTTTGGCTCCCTCAGTCTAAACAGGACAGCACTTAACTCTTAAATACTATTTAGTTCCTCGTTTTGAGAAAATCACCATCTGTTAACGCAGAGATTAAGTGCTAAAGTTCCACATAGCCCAAAATAGTTGAGAACGCAAGAATGCTGGCATAGTAATACAGAAATGCACAGAAGTTAATGTAGGAATTTTAATTTACAGTCAGTCATTAGCACAAAATAAATCCAGAGTGTTTGTCAGCGTTCGGGATAATGAGCAAATAGTGCTCTTTTTTTGTGATAGTGATAAGGCTGAAATTAAGCCCACAGTGTGATGCATGAAAGTAGTTCCTATGGAGAATATTAGGAAATATCAAACAACTATGGTACAACTGACCAATCAGAATCAAGTATTCCACAGAGACATGTGAAAATCAGTAATATATTGTCCTTTTGTAATCCTGTTAATAGACCTGGGCCAGTGTTTTCAATAAATGCAAGTTAACTTAAAACAGACCATACCAAGTCCTGGATTAGGCCACAGATATGATCTTAATGTACCTGTTATTATAATAATCCTCACTTGTTATGTGTCATTAAAATACAGGATCACAGCACTATAGAGACTCTGGCTAATGACTCTGGTTCAGCCTCTTTGAAGCCATTATTTGCGGCTATAATCACTATTCTGGAATATGTACAAACAATTAATTTATACATATGACCGGTATGGATTTAATCAATACCTATAATAAACTATTGTAGATCAAAACTGAAAATGTATAATTTGTAGCTGCTCTAAATCAATGGTTTCATTGTAAACTCTTCTGATGGAATATTGTGGTTGACACTGCAGGTTAAAGAGAGGCAGACACACAAATGGCCTGTTCAGCTATAATTGCTCTTGCAAAAATTGTATGTGTTTAGGCAACATTTGCATTGGGTGGAATACATCTCTCATTTACACAGTTCCAAATACCTCTATTATATTTAATGGATGAAGTCAAAAAGTGGTCAGTGGTCATAAATAGAAATGAATACCAGTGTTCTGTTAGCTGCTTTCAAAGAATGATGCTTAGTTCTTTCTAGTCATGAACTGTGTCCTCAATATACTTAATACATTGGATAAAATCATCATTTCATTTGAGCGCGATAGGACAATTAAGTGAATGGATTGAAAGTAAGTTGACTACTTTGGTGTGGGTGGATGTTGCCAATTCTGTTGTGTCATGATGTGCTTCTAACATACAAATCTTAGAATTTCTTAATGGTTTTAAAATACTGCAAATAAGATATATTATCATCAATAAAACTCTCATCCTGAGTCTTTTGAAATATTGTGATGGGGTTCTGTCAGTCCTGTGTCGTGTGTGTCATGGTGGCCGGGCCGAGTGGACCGAGGCCAAGGCCACAAGAACAACCTGCCATGGCCTCTAGAGCTCCCAGCTCCGCCATGGCTTCCGAACTATCTGTTCCAGAGCACCCACCCCCCTCCCCGGTGGTACGGTTACGGTGCGAGTCGCGCCTTCCGGGAGGGGGTAGTTATGTCAGTCCTGTGTCGTGTGGGTCATGTGTTTCCCTCTTGTATGCCCTTATTTGGTGTGTTTCCTGTCCTCGTCTAGTGTCATTATTAGTTAATTCTGTTCCAGCTGTGTTTTAGTTGTTATCTGTAAATTTATCCTGTGTATTTAAGTTCCTGTCGCTTTAGTTAGCGTCGGCTGGTCTACTCGTTACTCCCGGTGTTCCTTTGTGTCTGCCTTGCTTCGTCTTGCTCTGCCTTGTTTATATTAAAGACTGTTATTTTGAGTTTACTCCTTGTCTTCATGTTCCTCGATCCTCCCCGCTGTGTGCACCGTGACAGGTTCACATTTGCAAAGGGTTTGCAACCATCCTGTTTCTCAAAGACCCTGTCCTCCAGTAGGTGACCTCAACTTTTATGGAAAATCATCAGCAGAAACAGTAGATTTGAGGAATTTTGTATCGGTTTGTTAATCTCAAACATTCTATCCTGCTAGATGTTAATATTAAAAGAAGAGGGAAAATCTGAATTAACACCCCCATGCCAATCCCTGACTCAGCCGTGTTGACTTTCGCTTATTATTTACATCCTGTTAAGTTCCTTCATATTGCCTTTCCACTGTGTAAATAATCAAGCTATAAATAATAAAGTTGAAGAATGTGAGTTTACAAAGAGCTTATGAAAGTCTGCTTGGTATTCACAGAAATGCTCGAAACAGCCTTCAAAAGCTAATACAGGAATGATCCACCTACAGGCAGTTTAAGGAATTGTAGTCCCATATTCAAAAAATTTGGTATAGGCCTTATTTAAACGTGCATGTTTCTCTTCAGTGTAAAAGTAGATTACTGTAATGGGTAGTCTTAAATGCAGATGAGCATTTGGGACAATTTGATGTGAATAAATCTATTTAAAAACGTTGTCCTTCACCGCAGGATGGCTGTAGTTTTGGTTTTTGCTCGAGGCAGCCTATTACTATGAGACAGCTCGTAGTCATTAGACCTGGCTAACACAGTTCTGCCACGTGTTTCTGCCTTACCACTGCTGTATCTGCTGAGTTCCATCTAACTCTGTGCAGCATGATGTTATACCCACAATGCTTCATTTGCACTGTGACGTAATCACCCTGTTCTATGTCAGAGTTTCCACTCAAGTCTACATGCATTGTGGCTGCATGCAGTTTACATGAAGGGCCTGTATCTGCTGTGGTCAGCCTAGTTTTGCAGCCATTAGCCAATGATAAAAAGACATGATTAACACGAAAACCTTGTTTGGAAACTACTTTAAAACTGTAGCTTGCAAAGTTAATGTATGTTATCAAAAGCTAAGTATTATTAAAAAAAAAAATCGCTTAACTACAACATAGTAAGTAAATGGGTAATAAATGTTTTACAAGTAAAAACTATCTATTATTAATTAAACTATATATAATAATTTACTCTGAGACGTTTTGCTGGTATAGGTATAAAAAAATAAGTGGTTCAAAGTTGAACAGGTTAATTTATAGTAAATGCTGTTCAAACATCTTCATTTTTATAGTCTAGCTGAAAATATTGACTTGTCTCAGTTAACCCTTTAACCCTTTTTTAGGACAAATCGGACTGTCCAATGCTACAAATCACTGTGAAAGAGAGATGACCATTTTTAGGATGAACCAATTCACTAGAATGAATCAGACTTTACTTATGAGAGCGAGACGAACCGACTAACTTTACATAAACATTGTATGTGTGTGTGTGTGTGTGTGTGTGTGTGTGTATGTGGGAGCCATTTTAATGCAATTATGGGTTTGTCCATTGGGTGGCGCACTGGAAATGGTATATTAAGGTATTTGGTTAATAAGACAACAGGTGTGTATTGGTAGTAGGAAAGCACACAATTTGACCATTTTGTACGGGTTTGGATCGTGCCTTCATCATGCCAAATTATTGGATTATGTGGATTGAACAGTATGCTGTGTTTACAAGGTATTGACATTCGCATCCCGTGAACTAGACAAAATGAGACCACAGGAAGTTACTTGGAAGCAATGTTTATTCATTATTACACATGGACTTATTTTTACTCATCAATTACTTGCTCGCTCCTATTACCAATACTAGCATCTTAGTGGAAGCTGCTACACACACACACACACACACACACACACACACACACACACACACACACACACACACACACACACACACACACACACACACACACACACACACACACACACACACACACACACACACACACACACAACACACAGACACACACACATATGTATATATATTTAGTAGACTATCTGCTTAATATCTGCTACGCTTTATTGTGATTGTCTCCCAACAGACATTCTACCGACTATAAATAACTCTTCAGGTAAATGTCAACTTAATCTAACCCTAACCTTACCAGTCTACTAATACTCCACTAACACTCTAATAGGTGCAGTGTAACTTAATCAGTGTTGGGCAGTAACTAATTACTGGTAATTTAGTTACTGTAATAATATAACTTTTTGCAGTATCTAGTAGTGTAACTAATTACTAATAAGATTTCAGTAATAATATTACAGTTACTGTCCATAACACAGCATAGTTACTTTTGATGCCTCAACCCCGCTGATTTAAAATCTAACAATCAAATAATTTCTAGATTTTTTTTAATAATTTTCACGACTCGCACATGCATGTGATGTCCCCAGTGCAGCAGGCAAGCTTGGAATATAGAAAAGCTTACATTCAGCAGATAGAAATATTGCATTATATTGATTTAGTCAGGAAAAAATATGATCTGAACACTGTTGTATAAATTGTGGCTTTACTTTACTGGCATTACATCCCACCCACATCCCTCTGATCAGCAGATTTCAATATTTTTAAAAAAAAAAAAACTGTTTCTTACAAACTTATGTGATTTGATAAAATACATAATGAAATATAATTGTATAGGTTAACGGAGAAATTACAATTAGCTTCAAGATACACATGACAATTAATGAGATTGATACAACACTTCTACTTGATTGTCACTATCAATCACTATTGAGTGTTTGTAATAACTTCTGATTGCGATCCAATGTGGATTTTGGTCAAATGATGAGAAGAAATGTGTTATCATGAACATTCCAGAAGAATTTTATGTGGAAGATACACAGTAACTACTTCTGTTGGGCGTGAAGAAAAAGTAATGTAACTAGTAGTGTAACTAATTACTGTTGCCAGAAAGTAATAAGTAAAGTAACAATATTACCTTTGAAAGGAGTAACTAGTAATGAGTTATATATTACATTATTTGAGTAACTAGCCCAACACTGAACTTATGTCAAAAAACTTGCGTGTTAACAGGACCATCAAAATAGTTAATTAATAAAAAAAATTGTAATTCTATGTCCTATAGTGCTTCTTAATAATAAGTAGGCCAAGTCAGTAGACTTTTGTTGAGTTTAAATGAAAACGATTGTGATCTCACAAATGTATCCTGTAATTAGAGAGTCATATTTGTGGTATTGGCATAAGCTGGTTTGTAGCTTTTGACAATAAATCAAGTCTAGATGGGTGAGAAGTGAGTGGATAATATGCAGTTAATCAGTAGAACAGCACTGATGGCTTTCCCAGACTGAGATCACTCAGAACATTTTTGATTCCAAATCCCTGTCAAAAAGTAAAAAGTGCACATATTTTTCAATGTAAAAGGACATTAAAATGTAAGCCACAACTAAGCTTTTGGAAATGCATTTTCTACAGCATGATAATTTTTAGGGTTTAGGCCAGGCATCCTCAAATGTGGCCAAACTCCTGCATAGTTTAGCTCTAACCCTAATCAAACACACCTGAGCGAATGCTAATCATCATCTTCAAGGTCATTAGAAAATCACAGGTATTGAGTTTGATCAGGGTTGGAGCTAAACTCTGCAGCAGACTGGCCCTCAGGTAAAAGATGTGAGGAACCCCGGTTTAGGCTAATTGTCATGTTGAGCATATATAAAGAAAAGCAACGAAACAATTAGTGTGAATTAATGACGAGATTAAGTGTTGTCTCCACGTGATGATAGAGCTGAACTTTGTAATCCTCGTCTGTTTCTGCTCTTCCAATTATGATGCTTTATGAAAGCATTAGAAAAGAGACACAACTGCAGTTTAATCTGTTCAAAACTCCAAGGACATAAAATCTGGAGCCAATGCGATGAACAGTGCGGGTTAAAATCATTGGTGAACCGTAAGTGACTGTGGCGAATCGTAGCACTATGTTTGGTTATGATGTACAGGAGCTGTTCCAGCGCGCTGGCTCGTAAGCTAATCTCGGCTCGACCGAACTTCGCTGTAAAGGCACAGGTAAGTGGCGAAAACAAAACCATTAAGCGAAATACCGGAGCGAAGATGGCTGTGAACGACTTTTGCAGATTATGTGAAGTAAATCTACGCATCCACGGCACAATTAGTGCATCTAAACTAATAGTTGACAGTAGAGACAAACAAGAAAATATTTGCAGCCAACTGTCAAAGTTAGAATTAAGTTAACTTAGTTCTGTTAAACACAGCTCTTCGTTAATTTTGAGTCTGTCGGAAATTACAGCATGACACGGCAATATTCAAGGACTGAAAAAGAAAGGAGATACCTGTTTCTAGCTGACGATCTGTAATGGTTGATAAATGTAACCTTTCCCAAAACCTATTGGGAGTAAGGCCACAACATCACCTCCATTTAAAATATGAACCAAACACTCTTCTTGTTCGGGCTCCAGTTGGCAAATGCCGGGAATATTCTCCACAACAGAGCGAATAGCATCCCTCTCGTGTCTCCATGTCCGCTGTCGTTTTAGATTTCTCTAACCTAAACTGCAATCTTAAATTTGGCACTTAGCGTCTAAGTCCCGGCTCTCAGCCTGCCCTCTGTTCGTTGGTTGGATGGCTAGTGCGGAGCCGGAGATAATCAGGGAGCTGGTTTGCTGAAGCAAACTGAAATTGAGCGGAAGTACGAAGTCTGACGTAGTCAGGCTAGGAAAGCGTACTCTTTAACTGGAAAGAAATGCTGCGGAAGCCACATCCTTCCCCAAAGGAGTTATGTGGAGAAGTACATATGGACTAACCCCTTAGGGCTGTACTACATATGGAAGTACTGGGGTGACTCCAACCTGACGAGAGGTGGGTTATCCCAGAGGGAAAGACACGGGCTTCGTTTAGGAGCAATCCATGAAATAACACATATGGGGTCACACATATGGAACCCAGCCTAAATCCGGTTCTCTAATGGCGCATTTCCACTGCATGGTACGGCATGGTACGGTTCAGTACGGTTCACTTTTGTTTTTTTTTCCACTGGGTACTGTACCTGGTACCTGGTACTTTTTTAGTACCACCTCGGCCGAGGTTCCAAGCGATCCGTACTGTTACCAAAACATGACGTGTAAACTCTACTGATCACTGATTGCCTGAGAAAATCGTCATTACTGCGTTACTGAACTTGCGACACAAAATCCAACATATACCCGCTAGATTTAAATCAGCACAGCTAGCGAAGGATCGGACGCAACTTTTGTTTGAACAAATGCACCTTTTTGTATCAATCAAAAAATAGCTGTTTCGTTGTCTGTTGAGGAAGTACAGACGTTCTTCACGTTGATAGCCGAGGAGCGGATCTAGCGAGAGCTTGATGGGGCGATGCGGAATTAAAAAGCCTTATGTATATACTTTTTGCACTTTGTATAGTTTTAGAGTATGTTTTCTGTTTATATTTTCACCTTTGCATCTGTGTTTTGCTTCAATTAAAAACAATCTGATCGAATAAGTGTACCTCCAGACTTTATAAAAAATGTATTATTGTATGAGCATGTAATGAACCTCTTGAAAAAGACATGATTAATGCCACGATGATACAAACAACACATAAATTAAAAAACAAGGGATACAATGTAAATTTGAAATTTTCAAAAGTTTCTTGATAATTCACTTTACATTCAAGTAAAACAGCACACCTGCACAAACATCCCTGCCCTCCTCCTCTAAAGCCTGTGTCACTGCCACCACAGTCTCTGCTGCTTCCAAGGATCCAAATTCCAAGGATTCTCATAGGCCTCTCCATTGCTGTTAAAAACATCCACATTCCGAGACTGAAGAACATCATTCCATCGATATGCTCCTTTGCTGTGTTTGTTTGTGGGGCGTTTACGATGATGTCACCGCAGTAAAGGCGGCACAACTGTAACGACATGTGAATAATCCCGCCACTCTAAAGCGGTACTAAATGCGGTGGAAACGACCCGTGCCGTGCCTTAACGAGCCGTGCCGAACCGAGTAGTACCACGCAGTGGAAAAGCGCCAAAAAGCGTCAAAAGTCTGGTGCACCTCCGTCACATCTGGCTGCCGAAGGGTGATTTGGAGAACTCAACAGGGTCTGCCTTTTAGGGACTCTCTGGAGCAATAAGCACATGTAAGTGCAGCAAGCCGACACTAAGCCGGGACCTCTCCGTGCCTCTGACCTGAGGTGAGAACACGGGAGGAGACTGGCTCAACACGAAGGCTATAGAATCTAGTGAACGTGTTAGGTGTCACCCAGCCCACAGCTCTACAAAAATCTATCAGCGATACTCCACGAGCCAGCGCCCAGGAGAATGCCACGCCTCTCATAGCGTGGGCATGCAACCTGAGCAGGCAGGGCACACTTTGTGCTTGGTAAGCCAAGGCGATGGCATCCACTATCCAGTGGGCCATCCTCTGCTTGGAGACAGCCTTTACCTTCTGCTGGCCTCCATAACAGACAAAGAGCTGGTCTGAGGTCCTGAGGCTTTGAATCCTGTCTATGTACAGTCGCAAGGCGCGAACTGGACAGAGCAAAGCCAGGGCTGGGTCTGCCTCCTCCGGGGGCAGCGCTTGCAGGCTCACTATCTGGTCCCTGAAGGGAGTGGTAGGAACCTTGGGCACATAGCCAGGCTGGGATCTTAGTACCACGTGGCCGTCACCTGGCCCAAACTCTAGGCACCTACCCTCTTGGTCAATGCCAATGCAGCCAGCAGCAAAGTCTTCATAGACAGAATATTTAAGTTTGCTGACTGCATAGGCTCAAAGGGAGCAATCTGGAGTTCTCAAAGAACCAGAGCAAGGTCCCAAGAGGGAATGGAGGGGGGTCGAGGAGGATTTAACCATCACGCCCCCCTAAGGAATCCTGATGACAGGGTCGTGCTTACCAACCGACGTGCCATTGATGTGATCGTGGTATGAGGCAATAGCGGCAGCATGAACTTTGAGGGTGGAGGGAGACAGCCTATGCTTCAACCATTGCTGCAAGAAGGAAAGCACGACACCGATCGAACATCTTCGAGGGTCTTCTCGGTGAGAAGAACACCACTCGGCGATCAGGTTCCACTTCAAGGCGTAAGCACGTCACATAGACAATGCACGTGCCGAAGCGATGGTGTTAAGCACCTCAGATGGTAAGTCACCTGGAACCTCCGCTTTCCGTCCTTTTAGGGACCAGACATGGAGTTTCCAGAGGACTGAACACGGGTGCCAAAGGGTGACCCATCTCTGAGAAAGAAGGTTCTTCCTCAGCTGGATTCGCCAGGGAGGGGGTGTCGCAAGCAGCATGAGTTCTGGGAACCAGGTCCGATTGGGCCAATATGGCGCAACTAGAAGGACCTGCTCCTCGTCCTCCCTGACTTTGCACAAGGTCTGTGCAAGTAGGCTCACTGGGGGAAACGCATATTTGCAAAGGCGAGGTCCGTCGCAGCACGAAGTTCCTAAATAACTTGTGGATCATGACCACCCAGTGCAGGTCCCTCAGTGCCTTGGCCTGGTGGACCTGCAACAATGCCATAGCGTGTAAGGCGAACGCGGCTTCCCCGCAGGCCTGGTAAGCCCTGCCGATAAGATCCATCGAGTGCTTGCAGGCCCGGGAAGGGAGAGACGGCTCCCCCCGCCAGGTGGAGTCAGGACACAGTTGCATATCAACGGCCCGCTACACAGGGGGGATGTGCGTGGGTTACCCCTGAGCCACACCGCCATCAAGGGTGGTGATGGAAGAGGGCCCACCGACAATGTGCCTTCCATGTACCGGTGAGCTCTTCATGCACCCCCGGGAAGAAAGGAACCAGGGTGGGTGGCTGAGAACTAGCTCGTGCCACCCCGAGAAACCAATCGTCCAGCCTCGAGGGCTCAGGACACGGTGGAGGATTCCACATGAGCCAGACCCTGTTGGCGACCCAGGAAAGCATAGCCATCATTTCTTGATCCGTATCAATGTTGCATCATTAGGTATCCACTTCTTCAAAAACTGTTTAAATCGGTAAAAACTATTAATTTATTTAACTCTGTTTAATTTAATGTGTTTCTGTTAATAACAAAGTTATGAAACTATAAAAATAAGAGAAGTTGAAGTCTCTGAGCCAAAGAAAATTAGGTACTTGGACAGAGCCAGCAGCTAGTTGAATATTCATATAGCACTGCACAATAAGGGACATTTAGAAAGCAGAAATACTCTTGAGTCATCTGTCACATATTTTTTTGTTTTGCAGTCCAAAGTATACAACTGGTTGATATGGTGGTGATTTCAATGTAGTAAACTAAATGGACACCTTTAAGCGTTTTGCAGTTTGCATCATCAGCTGTAAAACTTAAAAGCAGTTTATTGTATATTGCAGGTCTCCAGAGCCGTAAGGTTTGGTCCCCACTAACGCATTAGAATGGTTGTATAGTGTTAATTTATTCATATGTATTAGTTGCATATGGAATGTATAAACACTCATGCATGAACAGACACACTTCCTTTTTTCCAGTTGATGTCTAAAAATGTAAAAAAACGGCCTCTTGTTTGGAGAACAAATGCTAACTTCTCAGTTGTGTATCCACTTTTAAATGTAAATCATATAAGTGGACCTACAGGTCATTCAAAACTTAAATAAAGCTAATAAAAACCCTAAGGCTAATGCTAATGCTAAAAGGCTCATGTTTATCACTACATTTTGTATCATTAAAGCCATTTTAATATGTAACTATATGTGTTGTGCTTCGGAGAAGTAACTCACACATCTAGACACACTCACACCCAGACATTCACCCACTAATGCCATACACAGGAAGTTGCACAACACCCATTTGAGTACTCTATGATTCTGAGCGCACCAAAATCACACATTCAAATCGTAAACCTCAACGCAAACATTGCAAACTGTTCTTATTTGCATTAAAAAAATAGTTTGCTGTACTGTATTTATATTTGCATTAAGAATGTGTAATTGTTTCTGTTGGTGCACATTGAGGCGATGAAGGAAGACAAGGTTAGGGAACTCTTCCTCATTTTACCAGAGGAAGTATGTGGCTGTGTGCTGTTTTCAGTAGACCAGCACTCAGTTTAGACCACTCACAACACAACTGCTCTTACTGCTGGCCTTCAGTCTGCGACCAGGGCAGCGTTTCTTTTCTCTGAACCACCTGCTTCAACTTTATTGGGAGCAGCCAGCCAGAACTGAAGCTTTGCCCTCTGGAGGAAACATGGATATTTAACTGCTTCAAGTGAGAGGTAAGAAAACTAATTTATGTGCCTAGCATATTTCTGTTAGTGTGGAGTGGGAAATAAAATGAGTTTTGACATTTATACGGTGTTTTGCTGCAGGGAAAATAGAATAAAGTGTAAGGATCCTGTTTGAGTTTTATCCATTTAGTTACTTCAGAAATCTCCCTCTATCCATGGTTTGATTTGTCATGTTTACTAAATATTACATTAAGAATTTATGACAAATAAAAAATTTGCACATACCACCATTTATGTCAAAATTTAGATGTCATATTGAGGTTAGCTAAAGGATGGTTCAATTTTTCATGTGTTTTAAACATCTAACAAATGTTTTAAACTGATATAAATAACCATAAAATGATCAGAAAAAATAAAACAGTTACATGGTGGATATACTTAACTTTTAGTTTGTACTGTAGAAATACAAGTTAAATACTGACATTGTCAGGAAGACGTTTAGTGGAAAGTAGTGTTAGACTTGGGCTCTCCGCAGCTTCCCTGTTCTATTTTTTTATAGAGATAACACATTAGCTGAGAGGAAGTTGCAAAATTAAAACTGCTGTTGCATTAGGCCTATCAGATGCAAAACTCATACTGAAATGCACATTTAACTTTCCAGCATTGGTAGAGCTACTGCCATCATGGGCAATGTGATGGGGCAGGAAAAGACAAACCCAGAGCCTAACAACTTTGACACCATGTTTAAGGGTAAGCTATGGTTCGTCACCTGCTTTATGGGAAGTCTGTTGCTTAAATATATATTAACGTGGGTCTTTGACATTATTTATACTCTTTGCTTATCTACATTTACAGACTGTGACAGTCTTGTGGTGCTCACTGATTACCCATGTCGAGACATTAGTGAACCAATCTTTAGGATAGGGGACAAACTCAAAGGTCTCTCAGAGTAAGTTTTCTTTCAGTTTGATGCTTAATAACAATAAATGCCTGCTAATATATGATGCATCAGCAGTTTGTGAAATGCCTATTTCATTTTTTTATTAATATTAATATACACATACTGAAAATGTATATGAATGCAACCCATAATATGCCTTTTTATTTAATTCGCATTACAGAGATGGTTGCTGGTGGAAAGTTCGCTTTCTTCAAACAGGAACTGAGAATTACATTCCAAGTAATTATGTGGCAAAGGTTTATCATGGGTAATTTTAGACTAATTATCCTTATTGATGCATGTTTAATGACTAAATACATTCCCAAATTCAGAATAACATCTGGACAGAAAACAATAAGTACTGAATGATAAATGATGCAAGAGACAATTTCCTGTAATCTTTCAGAATATTATAAAGCCTTTGTTATTTGCAGTACCATTCAAAAGTTTGGGGTCGATACGTTTTTTTTCCCTCTAAATGAAATGCACAGCAAGGCTGCATGAATTTGATCAAAATACAGTAAAACTGTAATGTTGTGAAATATTGCAATTTTAAATAATTATCTATGTTAATTAAATGAATCCTCATTGTCACATGATCCTTCAGAAATCATTCTAACATGATGATTTGCTGCTGAAGAAGTTTTTATTATTATCATTGTTGAGTACCGTTGTGCCGCTTTTTGTCAAAAACATAACACATTTTTTCAGGATTCTTTGATTAATATAATATAAAAAAGAAAATATATTTACAGCATTTATTTATATATATATATATTTTTAAATATCATTAATGTCTTTACTGTCACTTTTGCTTAATGCATCCTTGCTGAATACTAATCAATTATTTAAAATAAAATTACTGACCCAAAACTTTTGAATAACAGTGAATATATTTTGATTTTATTGCATACAGTTTATAAACCATATCAAGTGAAAAACCAGTAAACACGTTTTCATTGAGAACATTATTATTTGTATATAAGGCCTTCATTTAAACTGAATTGTGAGGTCATTGTTTTCAGTTATTAACCTCTTCACTATGTTATGTTTCTAAAGATGGCTATTTGAGGGGATAAGCAGACAGAAGGCAGAAGAGCTTTTACTATTGCCTGGTAACAGTGTTGGATCATTCCTTATTAGAGAAAGTCCGAAAGAAAGAGGTGAGTACCTGGAAGTGTCTTCTTCTGTTGCATACTAACCACAGAAGATTTTACATTCACACACATTACAGCAATAAGTGTCAATGCAAGTGAAAAAGACACTGCAATCATAACTGCTGTTCCCTGCAGGTGTATATTCTCTCTCTGTGAGACACAGGACCATAAAGCACTATAAAATATTCCGTCTGACTAATAGCTGGTACTACATCTCCCCACGGCTTACCTTTCAGTGTCTGGAGGACATGATCAATCACTACTCTGGTGAGAACTAAAGACAAAACTCTCATGTTCTGCTTGTAATGTGAAATGAGTATGTGATACATTAATGCTAATGTGTTGTGGGTTTTCCTCAGATTCATCGGATGGTATATGTTGTGTTCTCAGCGCTCCGTGTCTGGCTCTGTCCAACCCTGCCCCGAGCACAACCCAGGAAGCGCCTCCTGTGGTAATGCGTCGTAGCTTGGACTGGAAGAAAGTGAATAAGTACGTCTACTGTCTTTTTAGTTCCTACTATGCATTTACTCCATTTGCTGAGCTTGTATAGAATGACTGGTATGTCTCCGCATGAATAGGTCACAGCTGATGATCCCAAGCGAACTGGATAATGCAGACAACACAGATAACATGATGAGCTACGGTGTGAGGAGCAGCATAGCCGCCTATATGTCTTTAACATCAGTACCTGAGCTAGAGAACGCCAAAGGCCGAAAGAAGAAGAGCAAGTCTGTCTACGTGATGCCTGACCACAGTAATATAAATGAAGATGAGGACTTTTAGCTCATGAGCGTAGACTTTTAATCTTTTCATTTTAACCAACACAATGCTATGGACTGTAATATTTTTGTGCTGGGTTAAGAGAATCTTTCACTTACATGTCCAGGTCACTTTTCTATGGAAGCCGTTACTGCCACTTCTGAGTTTACATCTCACAATTCTGACTTTTTTTCCTCCGAATTCTGAGTTAACATCTCATAATCCTGTTTTTGTTTGTTGTTTGTGCCATGGAATAAAAAACAGTAATTGCTAATTTTTATCTAAAAATTCTGACTTTTTTTCCTTGCAATTGTGAGTTAACATCTCGCCATTCAGACTTTTTCCTCAGAATTCAGAATATGAGTTTATGTCTCATAATTCTGAATTTTCAGTCAGTTTGTCAGTCAGTCAAAATTGGGAGTTAAAAAGACACGATACATTGTTTTAAACACTGTGATGGAAACTGGCTTCCATAATATCACCTTATATCAAATAGAAAAAGTGATTCTTTTTATGACGGTTGCTCATATTTACTATAATGTGTTTGGATGTTTTACTTTTGAGTATTTTTTCTTAATTACAATTATTCTCAATGGTGAGTCATTAGATTCTTAGTATTGTATTATTTTAAGTTTTATTAAAACAGCCTATATAAAAGACAATACAACAAATACTAGTACAATTAACTATATATTTGAACATATATATACATATATATATATATATATATAAGAAATATGGCCCAGAGATGTTCCTCACGGGCTTTTGTGAGATTCACCCTATGTGCAATTTCAGTACGTTTCACTATCAATCTTCACTATTAAAGTAAATCAAGAAAGATGTTGACACACTACTTTTTTCTTGATTTACTTTATAAAGCCAAGCACCAAAGATGTGCATGCTTTTTAACTTTTCACTGTGAAGCACACCGTTTATTCCTTAAAACAATGAAGCCTACATGTTAATAAGTAATGAAGCAATAGAATGTTACTGTAACAAGTTTTATAGCAATACTCGACTTAACATTTTATGAATATTTGTGGCTGTGTGTAAATTCGTAAGCACATGTAATGCAATATGTAAAATGTAATGTTTTATATGTACAATATGTCTTTTAAAGAGCCACCATTTTCTTTCTTTTCTTTTTAAACTAAAAGGTGGCATGTTTAATTAAAGGAATGAGAGGTGGGAGACTTTCTCTTATATTTTAACCTTTCCTTTTGCAGTGTATTATTTTGTTTATTGTTTTTCTGGACATGAAAACTTTGTAAATGGTTTAATATTTTACATCTGAACTGCAGTGCAGAACATCGAGCCTCTGGATCTAAACTGCCACACAAACAAGCTCTCAATATCATGGCTTTGTTTGGCTCATGTTGTGTTCATGTGCATTAAGCAGCGAAATCTTAATGGGAACCATATGGTGTTAATGTGTTAATTAGAGACATTTATTCCTATCACACATTTAGCTCATGCTAACACAAAGAGAGCTGAAACAAAGACATTATATTAAAGACTAATGATTGCATTACCCTTTCATCATCTAATGGCGCTGTTTATTGTTGCAATAAATGTAATAGTAATTTTTCAATGGCTGTGACATTTCAGGTCACACAAAAAATAGCATTAACATTAAATATTCAGCAAATATAGGAGGCAGATTTTGCAGTAACTGTGACATGGTTTTAATTCCCCCCAAATTCTGAAAATGTTATTGTGTATCCAAAATGTAAATGTTTTATTTTAATTTAGACAATTCAACAGATGTACTACAATTTCAGTATATTATACACAATTAATAAATGGCAAAATAGTAGCTATTGTATTTTTAATAAATAATGAACTTGTAGAAGTGTGTAAAAATGGTTCGTATTATAATGTTGTGCTTGTTCACAGCATTCACAGGATGTCTCAGTCAGCTGACCGAAAGAAAGGATAGTTTGATTCACACTGACAGATTGGTTATCTCGATGAGCATTTCGCATGTTTATGTGTCTGAATCTGGGTCCAGTATACAAACAAGTGATTTTGCTTGCTTTCCCACAAAATAAACAGTCTCAATCTTCTACACAAAAGCCAACACTATACCCTTGTGTTGTTCAGCACATCTTGTTTTATGGAAAGATCACAACTGCATTTCACGTGGTCAGCTAAACTAGTTGAAGAAAGCCACATGCAACTAAAAATAGCCTTGTGCTTGCTGTTTTATCAGATTGCACTTGATTGGCTGAAGTATGAGTAAGCATTTTCTGTGTTTTGTGACACATAGGTTGTATAAAAGCATATGGAGCTCACATTCGGTAGTGCACACATGTTTGGTTTGATGTAAAAAACAAACACATATACATACACTGCCCTACAAAAGTTTGGAAATGGCTTAGAAAAGTGAGGTTTTGGACAATATCAGCATAAATCCTTAGCATTTGTTGGTGCAAATACATTAAAGTAACTTGATATTATCATTGAAGACCAGCAATAATACTTTTCATTTTGATTACATAATAATGGTAATATATACATGTCAAAGTCAGACATGCCCCTTTGCCAGCTGTGATGCCTGGTTTAAACTTGGTTAAACCTGTTTTTTTATATTTTTGGGTCAGCACACCTTAATAGCTTCAACAATTGATTGCCAATTAAGTTTAGAATACTATGAACCAATTAGAACACCATTTAGGTCAGATGGTTTACAAATCAAATTACTTGTTTGGCCCATTTTATGTATCCGGTGTCCAGTGTTTATGTAATAAAATATGTTTTCATACTTTGTGTTGTCCCTTATCAGTGCAAAATGATCACAAATTAAAAATTATTAATGCCAATATTGTCCAAAACCCCACTTTTCTGGCATGTTTTCAAACTTTTGGAGGGCCGTGTAGAACTGTATATATATTACAGGCCCTCTCCGGCTGCCATTTTAATAGACGTTGTAATATACAGTTGTCAGTTTATCAGTGAGTGACCTCAACTGATCTTCTAAAATTATTGCCAAAGATCTGTATAGGCTGACAATATAAAGAGGTCAAAATGCATATAGCATGAGTTAAACATACCATGCCAAAGGTGAGAGGAGATCAAAGATGCAGATCAAAGGTAAATCTGAAATATAATACTCATATATTCGGCCAGAACACATGGCCAGAAGGATGCATGTCTGAGACAGATATTTCCCGTATTGCAAGCATGTTCTCCCAGTTATCCTTCTGAAACAACAACTAATGCTGCTCTAGCATTAGATATTATCATTGTAGTAGTTTTAAGATTGGTAGAGCTGCTTCTGGACTTTGTTCCTAAAGAGTTGGTATAACTGGACCCAAGGGCAGGTTTCCTTCAGATGGGATGGATGTGGTAGATGAAGATAAAGACCTCTTATTTTCTGCGGTGGTAACATCTCTAACATCTGTGTAATGATCTAACAGGCCTCGGGATCAAGCAAAACACCAAAAGCAGTATGTGGCGGTTTAGGACTTTGATTATAAAAACATGCACACGTCTGCTCTTCCTTTGACTGTGAATAAGAATAGAGCCAGTGTTGAACTTTGTGTCATTGAACATAATATGTTTGATGTAATTTAGCCTCCAGCCCAGCTGTCTAAACCTTAGGATGGACCCTGGCATACTATGACAAATTCAACGGGTTTGATTCCCCTTTAAAGGTGCTTGGAAATACTTTTTTTTACACGTGAAGCTGTGTATTTTCATGTTAAAATATCTTAAAACTTAGCCAAGGAGATTTAATGAACAGGCTATGTGTTGTCACAACAAAGTTTTGACAAACGTTTTTTTTTTAAAGCTTGAGCGTATGGGTGTGAAGTCTAGAAATGATATTTTGCACTCAGTTTTGTGCGTCGCCCAATTTATATACAGCTTCGGTTTATTTTGTCATGTATGTGTGGAGAGAGTCGTACTCAGACTGCATTCTTGGTCGAGTAGCTATAAAGTGTTGGATCTGACACCCTTTTATTTGAAAAGCCACAGATGCATGTCTCTCATGCAACACTATTTAAAAAGTATTATTGCAGATAAGTCACGTCTCATGTCTGCAAGTGACAGATCACAAAATAACAAGTTTTAATTAAAGCGTTTATTGTCATGTGCACAGAGAGGAAAGGCAAGTTTCCATGCACAATGAAATGTTTTCTTTGCTGTCCACATTGAGTGCCAAGACAAGTCCAAATTATGTACAAATAAAAACAGACATACACATAAATAAAATATTAAAGTACAGCTATGTTGCAGGAGTAGTAATAGACTGTAAGTATAGAAATATAGATACAGATGTACATCTGCGAGTGATAGATGCCCATAAAAGTTATTTTCTATGTGATCAGTAAGCATTTCTTATAGTGTTCCAATTAATCTCAACTGTGGCATGACCTAACTGTCCTGACATTTCCATTATACTCAAATTGCTTGCAGGTTGCATTCACTTAATGTGAGGCTGTAACTTTGAACATTACATAAATGTTGCTTTGTTGCTACTTTTCAGCACAATTTAAATGGAGGGGAAAAAAGACAATTCTACCAGGGCCATTGTCACTCCTTTTTCTGACATAAATAACCAGACATGTTGTTATTTTGAACGTATTCCTGGAAGCTTTTGTGTCTAGATGGAGGGCTTTCAAGGGTTCAGACAGAGTAATGTGAACTTTGAAGATGAAATATGCTGTCATTCATATGAGTGAGAGTTATGACTCTTCCCGTACAGGGGAAAGAGAGCATGTACCTAGGAGTATGCATTGGAAAGGCACATTAAAACACTTTTCCTCCCATTTGAGGAAACAGATGTGTTCCAGATGTGTTCCGGCAAATCATAAATAAGCCTGGAACAAAAACGGGTGCACTGCTGTACTACCCGCTCCTATTGTATCACTTGCAGAAGTGAGTGAATAGCTCACAGACTATTTATAATCTTCCTCTCTGTCAGGCATCTATATTGGTCGAGGTATCTTATGATTCACATAATGTGTTTGGCTCATTTCCTCATAAACTGAGGAACATTCTCAGTATGGAACATCCTCTGAAAGATATGGAACACCCACTCAGAGATATGTTTTTCCAAAGCAGATATTTCAGTAAAATTAGAAAATCAACAATATAGTTCTTAAATGTGCATTTTAAAGTGATCGTTTACCCAAAAATGAAAACAAACTGTTTTTGTCTATGCAAACTGATAAGCTTCTACGACGCATAAGAAGTTTGAGGTTGTCACTGCAGCCACGTATGCATGGTGAGTGATGCAGGGTTTAGTTTAGTAGTTTATGGCAGGCAGGTGGAACTCTGTTTGAGCCAACAGTCTGTTTTCTCTTCATCATCTGAGATCTGGCCTGTGTCATTCTGCTCAATTCATCATCAACAGAGTTTTAGTCTCGACAGAACGGAAACTTCAGAAAAGGTCTCTCGAGTGTTTGGGACTGATACTGTTCTTGATAAGGACTTTTGGAAATTTGTATAATACTGGATGTAACAAATTTAATCGAAATATGATTATGGAACTGGCATTTTCATTATAGATTTGAGAACTACAGTCAAACCAAAAAATATTCAGACAGATATAATTTTTGATATTTTTTTTACTTGTGGGTGCATGACATTATAGTTTATACTATGTAAGAGAGGATAGCAAAATAAAGTGAACTGCGACTTATTATACCCAAAAATGCTTCATACAGATGACTACCAGTAAAATATGGGATCAAAAAATATTCAGACACTTTGACCTGACTATGATTTTGCTTAAGTGTTTTTTCTTTAATTGCTAATGCAACCATCTTACACCACATACTGAACAAAATCAAGCATTGCTTGAGAAGGGGTTGACCTACATGGTATTATCTAATTGTGTACTTAAATTTAACAGCTGAATCATTTTTGGCTGATTGTAATCCATTACATATTCTATCAAAGTTATCTGACATTATCAATATGAATTTGTTCTGACAGTTTTAACTCATATTTTATAACCATTTTCTAAACTATAGCGAATAAACTGTGATATAATGTGAGAAATGCTGAAGGTGTCTGAATAAAATTTAGGTTTGACTCAATATGCTTAATTTACTGTACACCACAGTAAATAATTAGACGGTAATATTGAGATCATATCAGAGAACATTTTACCCAGAGCCAACTGTCTTGACATGATATTTTAAAGAATGGAAACTTGGTGGATTCTGAAACTTCAGGGCCAGAAAAGCTCATTATTGTCGGTCTAATTATGATTTACGTTGTAGATGTGCTCGTGCTGTGCATGTTTTTTATAAATACGAGGTTTGATCAGATATAGATGCGAGGTTAGATCGTGGTGTTCACTTCCTGTATGTGTATAAATATGATGCTCTACACCAGTGGTTTTTAGACTTGTCCTGCAAGCAGCCATGCCCTGCACATGTTGTATGTCTCCCTTGTCAGACACACCCAGTTTAGGTCTTGCAGTCTCTACTAACGAGCTGATGAGTTGAATCAGATGTCATAAGGGAGACATACAAAAATGTGCAGGGAAGGGGTGACAGGTTTGAAATCTTTTCAGGAGAATGGATAGTAAATCAAATTAGTTGCATAACTTGTAATGACGCATGCAATTTAGCTACTAGATTGAATGCACCAGTAAAGAAAATAAATTATGCCTGTTTTCAGCAACATGGATTATTAAAAACGGTAATTACAGCAGGGTATTAACATAGCAGCATCTGTCTGCACTTGCTGCTAAGCCACAGTTATGGGTATTCAAATCTAAGACCAGTTTGTTGTGGTTAGTCATACTTATATGTACAGAAGGTTATGGAGGAAAAAAAAATTGATAACGATTAATACATATACAATCATCATCTTTTTAAATGTGCACTCAGTAATTGGGTTTACATTATTTCGTTGACCAGTGATATCCTCAAACATAGAGCGACACCTAGTGGCGTTGGTACAGTATCACACAAAACAAACGTTTTTTGTTACAAATGTCAATGTGGAAATCCACTACTGCCCTACATAATTAGTAGCCTACGTGATTAATTGATTCCACAAGCGAAGGTGTCCACAGCTGTTTCTCCAAGAACACTTGTGTTATCGTGAAGACCAGTCTAGCAAGGCTTCCTTGGAAGAACGAATGAATAAGCAGTGGCCAATGAACAATAAATATAATATAACATAACATCAGAAACAAATGTCAGAACTTAAAACGTTTCATATAATTGTATGTCGTTTTACAGCGTTATATGTTAAACTATGACTATGTTAAGATTCATTTTAATATGCCAATAAAAATGCAGACTTTCTCCGGGTCTCATAACTTTATTAAAATTAAGCAAAATAAAAAGAGAAATGTTTACTTTTTACTTCAAGAGCCTTCGAGTTATAAATAAATATATATGAAATCTGCTTTGAAGGTTTAAAGCAAACGAGGGCGGCGTCTTCTGGGATACGGCACTGGATACATCCTCGATATCTTTGACTTATTTTACATATATAAAATGAATGAATATTGTATTATTAACCTATTATTACTTCTGACTAAATTTCATATTCACTGCAGTAAATTCACTCATCAAAATCCTTTATTTACTATTTTTAAAAAGAGGTTCAAAAGTATATCCAAACTATTTCATCTTCCAAGAATCTTAAAGCTCTTAAAACAGTTAATTTATTTAGTCTTTTAACTTATTCTTTTAAAGCTTTGTTTTGGATTATTTTTGTTAACGTTACATGCATCTAAAAACTGCTTTACAGGTAATGTCACCTGTTTGTACATAATGCTGTTCTTCTCTGTACTTTTATCTTTGGTACCTTGGCATTAATAAAAAAAAATAAAAATCCTCGAAATCAAGAACACATCCAGGAACTTTCATGCGTCCTCTGTTGCGTTCGACGGCCGATGATGATGTAGTAGAACGAGAACACAAGAGGTGTGTTCAAGAAAGACTACAGAATGATCAGTGTATGACATCACAGTATAGCTCTCGCGGCACTTAGATGTCATGCACTGACCATTCTGCGCAGCGCTGCTTCAAGTCGAACATACCTACGCAAGAAGAACGCATGTCATGTGACCTCAACATGAGGCAACCAACTCCACCGCTATTAGGCTACTGATAAGAACCGGAGTCTTGTGAGTGCATGTGACTTTAAACATATATTTCGAAAACTTTTTAATGTATATCCGTATACAAGAAACACTGGCACAAAAGACTGTCATCTACTCAACCTTGATTTATAAATGGGACTCAAAACAGGAAAGCAGTAACCAGGAGGGACCTCACTGGGCCCCGGGCTATGACTTACTGCCCCTCATCACAATAATTATATATATATATATATATATATATATATATATATATATTAGGGGTGGGCATAGATTAATTTTTAATCTAGATTAATCTAGATTAATCTTGGAATTAATCTAGATTAATCTAGATTAAAATGGCTCATTTGAATTCTGCGAAGGCATTCAGAATATGTTTGCTACCCAAATAATGACTAAAAGTAAGTCTTTGAGAACGGGTTTCTCAAGCCAGGTGGCGAAGACCAGGGGCTCATCTCCTGTTTCCAAAATGCATCACAAACTGCTTGAGAAAGCTGTTCTACTATGATAATTGGTGATGAAAATAAACTATGTTCAATAAGATGTACTTGTGTTTACTAACTGTTTATTCAGTTAAACATGAATTTTGAACTATAGGCCTACATAAGAGGTCGTGATGAACTGTTTACAGTTTCCATTGGGAAGTTTCTTAAAATAAATTTTCCCTGAAGCAAACCCGCGGCTTCATAGCTGCATCCATGTTAAGCACGTCACGTCTGATGTGGTAATTTCACAGTAACGTTAGGCATACACACAGGTTCGAAGCAGAGGGTGACACGGGAGTGAATTCTCAAGTTCACATGAGACCTAACGCGCATCCTGTTTGCTTAAAAGCGCAACGTTTCGTTGTTATTCTGAGTGCACACAAATAAACGTAGAGTCTTTACAGATTCGAAAGATGTATTAGGCTACTTTTATCTGTATGACCAAAAATGACGGAGATTTTAAGAGCAAGTGAGCGCACGGAGCCTGTCCTGCAGCAAAGCGCTTCCACACAAACACTTCAATAGCGCACATTTCTCTAGGTTAACATCATATTGAGCGCCATGTAAAGTTGCTACTACATACATCTTTCAGATGAAAAGCCATATTTGAGGTTGATGAATGATAGGTGAGCGTTTGGATGTCCTGCCCGATTGTATTACCACATAGACCAGCCGTTAACAATCTGTCCATCACGGACTGCGAGCCTCTAGTTCGAAGACTCGTTCGCCCCCTACAGTGCAATTCGGCTAGGTATACATCCGCGTTAAAATATCAGGGTGAAAGTCATCATAGCTTGCGTAGTATAGACCCAGCTCCCAACCCAACTTTGAGAATAGATTAACGGCGATATTTTTTTTATCGCCGATAAGAGTCTCACGTTAACGCAGCACGTTAACGCCGATAACGGCCCACCATTAATATATATATAGCTTTAAATAGGATTTTTATCCTATCAACATTTTTGATGCACTGAAATGTCATAATTCTTGTTACTAATTACAATATCACAAAAAATAATGCTAGCCTAAATATTACCAAGCTTACCGAAGACAAGAAAATAGTCACCAACGACAAGAGAACAAAGATACAAAACAAATCGACCTACTTGGAAAAACTTATTTTACAAAAGAGGACATGGAGTGATTTTCTTTCAGATGTTTGATTCACATTATTGACACAAATGTCAACAGCAGCTATATTAGGCTGCTTTCGAAGAATAGTCCACCCAAAAATGAAAATTCGGTTGTTTTTCTTAACCTGTATGAGTTTCCTTCTGCTGACATTTACAGTCATAGCACTTCATCACCAGTAGATAGAGCTAGATATATAGACTAATTAACTAAACAGTGCCCAGTGATTCTGTGACTACACATGCACCATACATTCAGAAATACCACTGCAAAATCTTTATAAAAGCAACATTAGATAGTCAATAACATCAAGTGCACTGAAGGAATAACAACATGAGAAAGTTACATAGCCTGGCGGCATTTGATGTGATGCATGTGTTTTCATATGGTTTGATTCTGTCATATTACCAACAAACCCCGAAGCATGGAAATTGCTCCATAAACAATAAAGCAAATATCCTAAAACAAAGCACACAAGACACTAAAGCTTTATGTTGCAAAGCCTGTTGTGATTTGAAACCTTCATTTCATGCTAGTATCTTTCTCTGGTTATGAAGATACTACAGTTGATCAATAAACCTGTCACATCCTATTTTACAAAGGAACATTACTTAATATCTTTCAAGGTGCTATTATAAATGACTCTGTTTATGCAGAACCTTATAAACTGCCTTAGATGTCTAAAACAATTAGTTTGGTTGCACTTTCATTTACAGACCAGATGTAAAGCACCATCGCTACGCATATCATTTCCTGTCTGAACTGAGCTCTTCTGTCAGACACGGGCTGATCCAAAAAGGGCTGCCAGGCATCGATTGCAAAGGCTTGTGACAGTTTTGTCAGAAATAGTTTCCGCTGACTGTTTGACAAGATCATGAACAATAATCTATGGTTGCTTCTGAACCTTGGAGACAGATTATTAATGACAGCAGGCCAGGCGACAACTGATCTGGAGTCCTGAATTATTAGTGCTCTGTCTCTTTATTTTCAAACACTATGGGCCCTATCATACACCCGGCAAGGCGTGGCACAATTGTTTTTGCTAGTTTCCGCCTGAAGGCCTAAGTATACTTTTTTTTACACGTACGTTAGCGTATGCGCACAGTCGTAAGGCCAAAGTATACTTCACTTTGTACGCGTGTATGCGAGGGACAGCGTAGTGCGTGGAACGCAAATTTTGTCATCAGAATAATACGGGCGTACTGTACGAGCACCCCTGGATTTTTGTAACCGCGCACAGTACGCGCAAGTCACACATGCGCATTGAACTCTATTGCAGTAATTAGTTTATCCGCAAGGTGGAAACGCTGCCGTGGGGGTATCGATTCACAAGGTAGCCGAAGAAATACTGCATAAACATATAGCTTCACACACCTCCAGAATAAGCTTAGACACTGTCCGGCTTCCCAAACGGTATGCAAAATGAAGTAACGTTATACTTTGCAAGGCTGCACGTACGACTGCGTATACGCTAATGTACATGTAAAAAAATAAGTATACTCAGGCCTTATGCCTTATTGATACCCCCATGGCAGCGCTTCCACCTTGCGGATAAACTAATTACTACAAGAGAGTTTAATGCGCATACAAAGTATGCGTGGTTACAAAAATCCAGGGGTGCGCCTACAGTACGTGTGTACTATTCTGATGACGAAATTTGCGTCACCAAAAATCATCAAATTTTGTGTGCAGATGCAAAAGCACCAACTGCGCATGCGCATGCTGTGAGAAGACGCTCCGTCACCTCTGTAATCCGTCGATAAAACAATATAAATACTGCCAGATGTCCGCGCACACACATTGGGTTTCCATGCTTTATGGGGACATTCCCTTGGCGTAATGTTTTTATACTGTACAAACTGTATTTTCTATTGCCCTAAAACAATCCTGCACCTAAACCTACCCCTCACAGGAATTTTCTGCATTTTATATTCTCAAAGAAAACTTCATTCTGTATGATTTATAAGATTGTTTCCTCATGGAGACCAAAAGATTAAAGATTTTGGATATTGCAAAAGATTAAAGATTTTGGATATTGCCATCTTTGTGGGGAAATTTCTCCCCTAATGTTGTCTGTACCAGGACCACACACACACACACACACACACACACACACAAACATATATTTGTTTTACTGTGATGATGGGGACTTTCCACAGACTTCTATAGACCCTTCACGGTATACGTCACAGAAGTTCGCGCAGTGCATGTCGGGGTCAGAACGTTCATTCCATCCCATTGTGTTAACCAGAGAATTTCTCGTCAAGACAAAACTTAGGGCTGTGACGGTGGCAGATTTTTACCACCGCGGTGGTAATGGACCAACTACTACAGGTGGCGCGGTGTTGTGATATATATATATATAATTCTGAAACGCAAAAATAAATAAATGAGGCTCAATCATCTATTAACAAACATACGTGTTTATTTTAGCACTTACGTCAGTCAACACTCAGCCTGCAAAACACTAAAATAAATATCAAATAAATAATACAGTTAAATAGGAAAGTAGCCTTAAATGAGAAAGTTAAATACACCCGGTGTGTGACGTCACGTGCACTACCGCCGGTGGCGCGGTTGTCATGGCCACCATCACAGCCCTAGACAAAATGCCTACTTGTTGCGTCGTGGACTGTGAAAATCGCACCAGTTCTGGAGTCAAGTTTTTCAGGATTCCTGCAGGATCTCATCCGTTTAAAAAAATAGACGACATCTGTGACTGCAAGCTATTAAACGGGCAGACTGGGACAATACTACGATCAAAGAGGCTCGTGTTGTAGCGCTCACTTCATATCAGGAAACGTTAAAGTCATCCTTTATCATCCCTTTCTGTTTGCTTAAACTCGAAAGCCTGGATTGCATGAACAGTTTTCTGTACGTTAAGCTATGCAAGTTAATAGTGTTGTAAATGTCATGGACCTGTGTCATGCTACAGACGTAGCCAGCTGCTAGTAGTTAGCCGCAGGCTAGCGCCAACATTGTGCCAACAACGGTAGAGTTAAGCCATGATAAGTAAACAAATGTTTTCTGTAAACTGTAGACTGATTTAATAGTTAGGTGAAGTTTGATATCTGGCATAAATTGTGACCTGTGGCATGCTACAGACTTAGCAGATCGCAGACTAGCTTTACATTAGCGTTTTCACTATGACAACAGTAGATCGTGTTGTAATCAATGTGTGCAATTATTTTTGTGGAGAGGCATAACTTGACTCAGTAGTCCTGAATTTGTGCCCTCCTTGTTTGTGTACACAAAACAAAGCCAGACACCTAAGACAAAAATGGAAAGGTACAAATAATAATAAAAAAGTATCTTATCTATCTATAAGGCTTGTCTGTTTCTCCTTGACACAATATGCCGGTCTATTAGCTGCGCCATTTTTCTGACCCCAAGCTGCGCGCGCACCCAACCTAGGCTTTCGATGTTTACAAACATTGAAGGGGTCTATTGTTTTTGTACACTGAGCTAATGATATTTTGTCTTCTCTAGAGGTAGCTACCACTGAAGGATGATGTCCATCAATTATTTAGTATGTTTATTAAGCCATTCTTTTGCACAATGTAGGCAAAACCTGATCGGTCAAATCTTTGCAAAATTTGTGTGCAAAAAAGTCTATTGTCAATAGTGTAACAATATGCGAAGCACAGCTTACAAATTACTTTCAAATCAAGCAAACCCTTTCTTTTGGTAAATATGACAAATTGACCTGTATTACAAACTTGAACCATTGCCAAATCTGCATTTTGAACCTTTTCGCCCTCACATGAAATTCTCAATCGTATCGATTCCTATTGAAATGACTGAATTTTGCTCATGGAAATTCTCTGAATGATGGTAAATGTAACCTCACTGTCTAAATAAGGTCCTATAAACTGCCTTAGATGAGTAAAATAATTCGTTTGCTTGCATTTTCATTTACTGACCAGATGTAAAGCACCATCACCATATGGACTTCTGTTGGTTTTATATAAAGCTATAGGCCAACCATATCATTCCTAACAGAAGGAGTGTTTTGAATTAAATGAATAAACACTATTTTATAAATTATTAATTTATGAATAATTTTTAAACCACCATAGGGAGGTCGTGTTCATCTGTGGACACATTTGGTATCTAAGTTGCGAACAAATTTGCAAAGTACATGCAGATAGTACTAAGCTTATATCTGTAAGTGTGGATTTTCATTGATGATTATGTTTCATTAGAAATGTATAACAAAACAAGAGCTTTCTAGTAGGAAGCTTTTTTTCTGCTGCCTGAGGGATAAATAAACTTCAGAGGGCTTTATGCTGACACTGCCGAGGAGGCGATTCACTCATCCTCCAGACTGAAAAGGCCTTACGATATTTGTATTAACCAACATTAATCAAAACACTCACTGGGTTGGATTTTCTCTAGTGCAGTAAGTAATTTACATTCACTTAAGTTTGTGAATATCAGATTGTCTGCTAGCAATGACCCAGAAATGACGGGTATTGTAATCAGTTTGACTAAGGGGTAAAGAAGGGCTTAGATTTACTTTGGATCTGACGCTCTGCTAGAATGCAGATCCATGTTTCCAGGGTGATGAATGTGCTCACTTTGCACTTTCCTTTCTCTGTCCTAAGTCCCTTCATTTATGATGTCTACATTCTGTACATTGCCTCGTCTTGTGCCGTTGAGCAACACAGGGAACTCAGATGGGAGAAAAGGCTGTCAGCATTTCTAAGAAGAGTGAAGGAAGTGCAGAAAAAAGCCGTCTGTTGTACTGAGGATGCGTGTTCAAGTACAGTCGCTGCAGCCATGAGCAGATGTCTGTTCTCTGATGAGGAAGAGATTTTAAAGTCTGCATGAAATGTAAATTCACCCTGTCTGTTTTAAAAATGATTGTTATTGATTCATTCACTTTTGTGTGTGTGTAAGTTTGAATCAAACCTGATCTTCCGGTGATCCGACAGATTTTCTCTGTTGATGCGGATCATTTAGTTAAACCCCACACCTTTCTTGCAATTGTCTGCAAACTTGCATTTAGATCTGTCTCCATCCAATCAACAACCAATGATAGAACAACTACCACAATCTGTGTCATAATGTGGAATAAAATACCTGTTGCTATTCTGTGATTTAAAAACATATTGAATTTGTTTTCATTTTCTGTGCTACTAATACCACCAAGCAATTCGGCGTGAAAAAGGTGACTGTCTTTAGCCCTTAATCTGCCTTTGGTTAGTCAAGATAGTCTTGCACCACAGAGCCAGGCTCTGAATATTAAAATATGACAGAAGAAAATATTTGAACATTGAAATTGAAGGTGCATTATGGTTTAGTTGTTTCCTCTTATCAATGGCCATGGATGACATAAACATGCAAAGAAGAATAATGTAGGCCCTTTTCATAAAGATGCAACCAACCGCACAATATATTAAAACATTATGGCAGGCTTAGCATATTGAATATATAGGGGGAAGGCAAGAACACAGTTTTGAACAGTGATTTCTTTATTTACTTGCTCAATAACATGCTTTTGATTTTGTTTTACACAAGAAGTTGTTTATAGTTCAACTTTAAGAAGAGACATACCCTTTAAAAACCCCTACAACATTCTGGGATAGAAAGATAGAGTGTACAAACTGCCAGAATAAATTGTCCAATTTGTTACTGTAACACATTATCAGTCTTTCATCAGATGTATTGCAGTAATATGAAAATTCTGAAGAAAGCATGATCATATCACATTTTGGCTATCTACGTGTGGCTTTACAGTTTTTTTGCTGCTTAAACACAAAATCTTTACTTCTCACAAAATTTCTGAAACCTGACATTCAAATACAAGAACCACACCCCAAATCTGCAAAACATACAGTAATTATCGGCCTTTTGATTCCATAACACTTTATGGAACACACACACACCACACGCACGCACACACACGCCCGCACGCACGCACGCACGCACGCACACACACACACACACACACACACACACACACTCACACACACACAAACACACTTTCTTGGATTTGTGTGTAAAGTTTATGTAAATGCTGTCATCATTTACTCACCCTCCTGTTGTTCCAAAACATTTCTTTCTTCTGCCAAACATTAAAGAAGATTCTGTGAAGAATCTTGGTAACTGAACAGTTTTTTTTGTCCATACGGGAATTGAAACCATCGTTTTCAATTTGCTTATACCATCGTACTTCAAAAAAATATTTTTTTATGTTCTGCAGAAGAAATAAAGTCATAAACGGTAAGTACCGCTGAAGGAAATAGTTGTCAACTTTCTGGCCTAGAGTGTGCAAAGTGGTATACCTCTGTATTTTACTGGATAACAGCTAACCACATTCGAGGCCCACAGTCCCTGTGTGGTTCAGTAGCGGACTTTATTTGGCCACTGCTCCAGTTGCTCTGTTTGAGGAAGTGTTCTCGTGTCACCTGATACTCATGACTCAGAGGAAACATACATCCCTGGAAGCTGGAATTACTGCTGTACACAAAAACAAAGCTGGTTACTTCTTCAAGAACATTACACTAACAGCTCAGTTCACACATTTATAGACACACAGGAACATAAATGGTTAGAGGCATACATTATTTAAAGATGGAGCTCAAAGGGTCTAAACATTCTTAAAAATATCTTCTTTTCCTGTGTTCCACATGATACAGAATGTCAGAATTCTTATAAGGGAGAACTATCCCTGTAAATAGCCTTTATTATACCTGAAGTAACTTTTCCGTTAATCTCATGAGAAGTAGGTCAGTGCTAACTCAATTGATGAAATCTCAGGAGGAATCACATTCTATGATATACTATAGGCTTTCACAGCTTTTGTGAACAGACCATCCCACTTCAAACAAGATGTCCATCCCAAGCATGATATTTTAGAAGCTGGAAGAGGTTTACTGCTCATTGCAAACCGTCGAGCAACGCTGAATCGCCTCATTACATTCTAAAGAGACTGTCCCAGACTGAGAAAATTCCAGACTGAGACATTTGGGGCACGGTCTGCATTTGTGATGAGATTAGTAACTTCAATTAGCATTTAATAAATGGACAATTGTTGCTTCAGCAGCACCACTGAAATGCTGGTGTGAGATGCGTGGAAATACATTATCCACCTTAGTTATGGGATTAATAATTCAAATCACAACATTTGCAGCATGTACATTGTGTTACAAAAAACTTTTATAGGCAGCGAAAACCTTCCCAGCCCTCAATTCAGACTGCGCTCAATGCTTTCAGTTAACTGTGCTGTATAAATAACTGCACATTTATTACCAAACATTCTGCAACGTTTGTGTGCGATGAACATTGGGCTGAATAATAAGTAAATAATACATGTAAAAGTAGGCCTACTACAATAAAAGTAGCACAACAAGATAGGAGCATGTTCATAATTTGTTTTGGCTAATACATTTATTTTTAGCAAGCAAAACAAAAATACATTTAAGTTTTGTCAAATGTAATAATTTTTATATTATTATAATGTTGACATTTTAATATAATTCATGATTAATTATATAATTAATATTAATAATAATTAATATTATTATTAATTGTCCACTTTTGAGTAGCCTAGACTAGATAAAGCTAACAGATGTGCTCTAGAGCAAACCTTTTGACATGAATCATATTTATCATATCTAAACACCAATGATAAAAAAAACAATTAATGTAAAAGTGAACAGGGCAAAAATAGTAAAAAAAAAAAGTCAAAATGCACATTTTAGTGAGACAGAGACACTCTGTCCCTCATATTGTTGTAGGCAAATACATATTGTCTCTCTCTCTCTCTCTCTCTCTCTCTCTCTCTCTAATACTGACTCGCCAGAGGCTGCAGCAGTCCCCAGTCAGTCCTGTGGTTGTAGTTTGGTATATTGCATGTACATGAACAGTCCTTCACTCAGAAGCGAGTGCGCGGGATATATAGTGGAGCACAGACGGAGGGATCTTTCAAACTAAACCAAACGCGCTTGCAGCATTGCGAGGCTCCTATCAAACTCAGTGTTGTGGTGAGCGCTCGTGGGGGTCGGATCGGCGGGAATGGCTTCGTCTCCGTGCGGCGGTGGGAACTTTGATAGCGGGCTGGAGATCCAAACTCGCTCGGTGGAGCAAACACTCATTCCGCTCGTGTCTCAGGTGAGTCCGGATCAAAGAAACCTCTCGGCGAGGTCACTAATCCTTTAGAACAGTGACCGCTTAATGGACGAATGCGGGATTTGAAATCGAAAAAACTTTTCCGTATCATGTGTAAAGGTCAGGAGCGGATCTAGAAAATATTTTTTTAGGGTGGAATGGGGTCTGTGAGGGGTGGCAACACCAAAGCAAGCCCCCATGCATAGTTTTTGGGGATTTATTGTCTGACATGCACAATTGTGTTCACAAATATTGCCTTGCCATTAAGAATTCATCTATATTGTTTAAAATGAAAAATAAATTCATTTCAAAATTCAAAACATTTCAATATCCATCATGGCACCAAGTCAATACACAATATAAAAAACTTCAACAGGTTATACATGTTTTTGAGCTTGCATCATTAAAGAAGACATGCGGTTCTATTAATATTACATTGGCTGCTTAGATGGTATAAATCATGTTTTAGTTCAAGTTTAAGTGTAACTTTTGAACGTCCTAACATTAGAAAGAAATACAATAATATCACAGCATTGCAACTGGATCAGTTTTGAAAACAATGTTTGATTTTCTGTTATTACCAGAGGTGGGAATGTCTGTAAGGACCCAGAACACACATCAATAGTCTAGCAACACCCCAGCAACTGCAAAGCAAGAGCCTAGCAACCACCCAGAATATCCTAGCAACCAACTAGCAACACTTTAGCAAACATCTAGAGCATCTAACTGACCAAACTATTTATGTTTCTTAAACAAGACTTCAAGACAAGCAGTATAAATTTGTCTTTCAAAATGTTCAATCTAGTTATTATTAAGTGTGATTTAGTTTTAGTAAATTCAGCATCCTCTGCACATTTGGTCAAATTTCATTACAGTATACAATACTACAGCAGATTCCTGGTCTCCTGACACAAGACTAGCTGCAGTGCCTTGTGAAAGTATTCACGCCCATTCATTTTCTTCACATTTTGTTATGTTGGTGCCTTATGTTAAACTGCTTTAAATCGCTTTTGTTCCCACATCAATCTACACTCCATACACTATACTGACAAAGCAAAAACAGAACTGTGACAACTATGTACATTTATTAAAAATAAAACACTAGAATAAGTATTCAGTTAACTCAGTACTTAGCTGAAGCAACTTTACAGCCTCAAGTATTTTTGGGTATGATACGTCAAGCTTTGCTCATCAGCATTTGGCAATTATCTGCCATTCTTCACCTCACCTCTTCACGTCTCAAGCTCTGTCATGTTGGATGGGGGCAGACTCCAGAATCCATAGGTTCCTCCAAAAATATTTGCTTGGGTTTAATCCCAATTATTGTCTATAAACCACTCTTGCTGTGTGCTTAGGGTCACTGTCCTGTTGGAAGGTAAACCTTCTGCCCCGTCTGAGCTTCTGAATGCTCTGGACTGGATTTTAATTAAGGCTATCTCAATATTTAGATGCATTGAGCTTTTCTTATACTCTGACATTCCTGCAGTCCCTGCCGCTGAAAAACAGTCCCACAGCATGAGGCTGCTACCAGCACACTTTACTTTTGGGATGGTACTCTGCAGGAGATGAGCAGAGCTGCTTTCCTTCAAACATGATGCTTGGAATTAATGTTAATCAGACAAGATAATCTTGTTTTTCAGAGTTTGAGAGTCCTTTAGGTGCTTTTCTGCAAAAATGTGTTTTCATGTGTCTTCACTGAGGAGGGGATTGAGTTTGGCCAAACCGCCACGAATCCCAGATCGGTGGAGTGTTGCAGTGATGTTTGTCCTTCTGGAGGTTTCTCCCATCTGCACATATGATCATCAAGCTCAATTAGAGTGACCATCATCTTCTTGGTCACCACACTAACCAAGGCCCTTCTCCATTAGTTGCTCAGTTGGCCAGCTCAAGGAAGAATCCTGGTTGTTTCAAACTTCTTCCATTAAGGGTAACAGAGACTTCATGATTCTGTGAACTTTCAATGAAGCAGAATTTATTTCTGAACGCTTCCCCAGATGTGTGGCTTGTTTCCTGTTTCTGAGCTCTATTGATGTGTGAAAAAAAAAAAAAAGTAATTTAAAGCAGTTTTACATAAGACAGCAACAAAACTAGAAATAAATGAAGGGGTATGAATACTTTCGCAAGGCACTGTATATCTCTAGGCAGTTCTTTTTCAGTTCTGCAAACGTGTAGTACAGAATAGTGAAATTTCCATCATCTAATGTTACTGGTCCTGTACTGTAATACTGAATGTGCAAGTATAAAACCCATGTATTATTCGTTCAGCTCTCTCCTCTCTCTGTTGCTAGGATGCAGAGATTCTGATTGTGTCATCAGTTTCGCTTCCTATTCCTAATGTTTACCTTACTCATTGTTAAACATTTTGAGAAATATGTCAGTTTTGAGAACTGAATTAATGGTTTGGGAAAATGGGCCAACC
Source organism: Gymnocypris eckloni scoliostomus (assembly GCA_027564155.1). Classification (NCBI taxonomy): domain Eukaryota; kingdom Metazoa; phylum Chordata; class Actinopteri; order Cypriniformes; family Cyprinidae; genus Gymnocypris; species Gymnocypris eckloni. Next base: position 13,373,053 of record CM050427.1, on the reverse strand, counting down.
GAAACAGTTATTATGTTAACAATTGAGAAAACGGCAGTACAAGATTCTTACCCAACTCTGCTATTAGTTTTTGTGATCAACATTTTCTTATTGATTTCATGTTATTGTTTCGTCCGATATGGCAGAAAGGTCAGGAGAATCAGATCACCAAACAATTACGGGATGAATCTCAGACAAATCCGCATGAGATTAGATTTCTCAGAGGACTTCTGAATAAACTGAGAAGCAGTATCTGATTCACGAACAAATGTAAAAATAATTCGCTAGTGAATGGGCTGTGCTTTGCGTTTTTGACTCAAAAAGAACCGGTTCATAAGAGTCATTTGTTAATGAAGCCAACTACACTGGGCGCACTGCGTGCAACCATCGTGCACAGTTTAGGGAAATACTTTTTTTGGGCCATTATTTTCCGTTACGCTGTCATCGCCGCGGCTGAAAAGTAGCACATGAAACATTGCTTACATTTTATATTTTATTCTGTGATAATTCTGGGGTGGCAGTTATTTTTCTTAGGGTGGCAGTTGCCACCCCACCTGCCACCCCGGTAGATCCGCCCCTGGTAAAGTTTAACTAGAACACTGTCTGAACCCTCAACTGCAACACTTCACCAGGGTAACCAGAGTTTACGCCAAAATGACATAGATGGTACATTTAATAAAACAAATTAAGAAAATATTAGGGAAACTCTTTTGAAGTTTAAACCATATAAGTTTGTCATCTGTGTTTGTCTGTATTTTGGTTCATTTCTATGAATTAGGTGGCAGTGGTGGCATTTATCGGGTTGCTCCAGATTAAATAGCAATCGTTTTGATACTTGTGGTATTTTGCCGGAAACTGTTGTCGCCATGGTAATTTAAATATCAGGGGAAAAAAATGTGTGCTGTTTGTATTCTACAGCGTCAGAATGAATAAGAAGCTAAACTTTTGGTTATTTGAGAAAGTGTGGTTACGTGAAATGGTTTAATGTGTGACAGAGTTAACGCACTCCTGAGCGATACAGGGGCGAGAGAAGCAGTAAAACATTCCAGTGCTCTTAAAGCACTATAGTTGCTGCTATTGTAACTTACAAGGTTTAGTTATTCACAGCTCACAGCTGCTGATTTCCATTCCTCATTAAATAACAGGATTCACCTTGGTAATGGTGACAACTTCACGTACCATATATGTGCTGTTCTGAGAAACAGTGTTTTGGTTCAGAAGCGTTTGTGAGAAATCTGTTTCCATGTGATTTTCACATGGATAGCTGTTATACTTTCAAAACCCTTCCAGTGCACTTGCAAGCCTTTAGATCTGACATTATTAAAATGTATTTTTATTTTGCCCTTCTACCCCACAACTTTAGGGGAGACGAGTGGAGAATGGCTGTGCCATTCTAATTGAATTGCTAGTTGGTTTAGTGTTGTGTTGGGAAATGATTGCTGAAATGTCTTTTGAGAAGTCTTTTTGAAAGTTTGCTAGTTAGTGGTGCTCACTAGGATGGCTGATGGTAATGAGGCTGAAAGGTCAGTGTTAGAAGACATGCTAATCGCCCATTCAGTGGACCTTTGGGTAATGGGACTTCTTTCACTGCTTTACAGATTCTGGACAATGGATTGTCAAAGTGGCCTTGGTCAGAACCCTTCCCCCAACTACAGTTTTGTCAAGCAATCTAATGCTTAATGAGATACAAATGTAAAAGATGTTGCCTTTCCCGCAACTGCCAAATTCCCTGAATGCACATGTCTGGTATCGTTGCAATCAGGGCCGTACCCACCATTGAGGTCCGGACCTCTGTATTTTTCCAATAACAGAAATTGTAAAATAATTACCTTTCCTTTTAATTCTGCTTTGGTGCTGCAAGGATAAAAAATCAAGATAACAGAACTTCTCATCTGAGATGCCTCAGCGGTAGGGGTGTGCGATTATATAGTCTATGATAATATCATAATTGTTGTTTTAACGATGTTCGATTTGACATGATCAAGTATTTAGCAAAAACCATTCAAAACATACACCCATACAGAGCACACGCGTACATTATGTGAAGTCTAGACTAGTGAGAGCGCATTTAGGGTGTTATTTCACTGCGTGATTCAGTCGATTTCAATACTACATTTAGAATGATGACAAATCCAAGACGTTAATCATTTTCTTGATTCATTGAAGACATTTTATATATTTAAATTTCACACAGAGTGCCGTTTTTCTCCAAAAATGACCATGATTACAAATGTGATTTTTTTACAACAGTTCAAAAAACAAAAAAATAATGAAGAGTCTTAAGTTCCAGACACCATATTGCCTGTTTTTGCTCTATTTCGTCAACAAAAATCATTCCAAACACAGCCGCAACATGATGGTGTTTCATTCCTGAATGAATCAACCGTTTAAATGATTCGGTTCAATCGCAATGACTCACTTATTAAGAGATATTTGCTGCTATTAACTACTGGCGGTTTTAATTTCACATCTCTATTTTTTTTTAATGTTTCAAATCATTTCAAATATCAGTATTTAACGTTTTATCTTGAAAAATTACTTGTGCTACTGCACACTGACTTGGGTTTAAACCTATATTATTATCCAATTTATGAGCCTTAAAACATCTTAAAATGCACATATAAATCACAATTTGAATAGCCAACAATTGTTGCATGGTTTTTGAACGTGAACGTGCATTCACATCTGAGGCTTTAAGACTGTGTGAAGGACAGGAGGTTGAGTGCAGAGGTCAGATCCTGTGTGTTCTCTCTAGGCGGTTGATCATGATAATGGGAAGGAAATGAAAGCTTCATGTTGGTGAGAAAGGTGTTGGTGAGAAAGGGTTTTCAAAGATAATTTAGTGACTCATTTTCACAATAGTGATCTTGAGCTTCCTCACGCACAGGCACACATACTCTGTTCTCCCCGGTTATGCTTTCTGTTATCAGTCTTACTTTCACAACTGTGTAATTACTGCTGTTATCCTCTCAGGCCGAGATCAGTCTGTCTGCGTTTTTGCCTGTTGGCGCACTCAGGCATCATATTTGAGATCTTGACAGTTGCTGAGAAGGTTCATCTTGTTTTATTAAGGTGCAGTTTCTATATTGCCGTTGATAATTGTCAATGGTGGTCAATGTCATTTTTAGTCTGGATATAATTTTTTTTTTAACAACATTAAAATGCTATTCACGCATACAAACATCTTCTATGATGAGCATAATTTTAGTTTCTCAATTCAAATTTATTTTAATAAAATAATTTTTTTGAAGGGTATGAAAATTAACACTTTTAGAGTGATGATGATATAATGAAGAAAAAATGAATCATTACAAAAATATATTTGAAAAGCAAATAAAATAGTTAGGCATAATATTTTATTATTAATTATTTTAATAATTTATTATTAATACATTATTCCTTAAAAAATGTGACCCTGGACCACAAAATACAATTGGCAAAAATTGTTGACATTAAAGTTGTCCAAATGAAGTTCTTAGCAATGCATTTTACTAATCAAAAATTAAGTTTTGATATTTATGGTAGGCGATTTACAAAATATCTTAATGGAACATAATCTTTACTAGAGATGTTCTGATACCCCTTTTCCCTTCCCGATTCCGATACCTAAGCTCAGGGTATCGGCCGATACCGAGTACTGATCCGATACACATTTGCTCTGCCTACTACAGGAGAACCCGGCAGTTCTTAAAAGCTGAAGAATTCCAAACGAACTCCGTTATTTTGACAGGAAAATACAATAAAGAATATCATTTACATACCATACAGAACTGACGCGCAACATGTCAGACTCACACTTATTGGCCAGTGGCTAATATTAGACCTCATTTAGTCGCCCAGAGTGAAGATTTATACGAGTGATTTACTGGCAATGTGCCAGCACGTTTGTATGTCTTCTTCGCTGCTCTAAATAGTGGTTGCTTGTGGCAACCATAGACTGTAAAAAAGATGGACGATGCGTCTCTGCTTCCTTCCACTATAGAAAAGTGAAGGCAAATCATCTCAGTATGGCCGTTGCCATCAGAGTGATAATAACTACCTTAAATGACCAAAACCATATTTCGGAAAATTGTATTGGAAGTGTAATTTATTTTTATTTTGACTGAATTTGTTTACATGGAGAGGGCAGGGTTTATGACCTGTACTGCAGCCAGCCATCAGGGGGCAATAAAAGAGCCCGCAGCTTCACTTTTAAGGACAAGTGAGACACACTTGGTGGCAACACCGCACAACTTCCTGTGTTTGCAGTCTGAGCAGCAAGTTGATTTCCGATTTGCAGCATTAAGCAAAGCTAGCGGGCATAATTATCCACAAGTTTCCGGGGGGCTCTACTGTAAAAAAGAACATGGGTAAAACTTCTGGTAAGGTGGCGGAAGTAGAATACCAATGGTATTTTCTGTGCTAACTAGTGGAGAAGCTAAGTGCTTATTGGATCTTTTCCACAGTTGGGCCAGTGCGAGCCAGTGTTTTCAGTAGGCGGGGCTAATAGCCTCAGACCTGTAGCACCGACCCCAAAATCATGCTGCGTTTCCACCGTCAGGCCAGAAGCTCTGCTGCGCTTCACTAAACTCGCCCTTTACACACCTTGCTGAACAACTACACACAAACCCATAATTTCACCAATAAAACGTAGTTATCAGAAATAAATCACTGGAACTAGCGAGATCACAAAACGAATGCGATAAATGTTGTATTCTTAAAGATTTAAAACCAAAGCGTTTTACCAGTTTTACAATAATAAGTGCTACATTGATTAATTAGGATGTCAGGATTGATAATTAGTCACACAGAAATAAAGTGGTATTTACCATATTTCACAAAAGAAAGACACACACAGCCTATTATTCAGTCGCATCTTGTAACGCTCTGACCCGGATAACTCTTTAAATCCATGAAATGAAAGAGATGAAAAACGAAAAGTTGGTGTCCCACACATTTAATGGTTGGTACTCAACAACGCGCTCCTCTCATACATGAGAGATTAACTCTTTCTTGGCGTTACAAACAAGAGTAAATACAAAATAATAACAAGAAGGCAGAGCGGAATTATCATCCATGGTGGTTCTCGTTTCACAGTCACGTAGTCCTTCTACGTCATCACCATATAGTGCACGTTATAAGTGAAGGGATCAGTCTCTTAAAGGGCACACCGCACAATAATGTGATGCATGCAAACACAGTTTTGGCCGTTACAGTCTGTTTCTGTTTATTTGTAGTTACAGACAGTTTAGGTCTACATCACATTTAGAAAGAATTATAATTTTCCATCAAAAATACGACCATGAGTAGCTTTAGCGCTCTCTCTAGTCCCAATAAATTGTTTTATTTTCAGTCAGAAAAACAGGGCGCTCCCGAACAAAAACTAGGTTAATGATTTATGACATATGTCAGAGCTATATATGAACTTTGGGTATAAAGAGAGGAGACTTATTGACAGATAAAATATGTAAATAAATAAATACATCACTTGTTTGATTTTTTCAGGCGGTTTAATATGTTTACCATGGTAATGCATGCATTGTCTTCTGCATCGCATATTTCTGCTTTGTTGATCATAATCATACATCGGATCTCAAACAGAAGTTATTTCAAACACTCGCTGCAGTCTGAAAGTGAGTTTTGATCTAAAATTATTTTACAAGTCATTAATGTTTATGTTAGCTGGTAACTAGATGAAATGATCCACGGCACTTACGCTCTCCAGACGCGGAGAAACTCAGACAGTCCCGCTTGTTTACTATGAACTGGAAGACACTCCCACTATTGACGCAAGGCCTCACAAGTAGGAAATTTGTGGATAGGTCTCGTGTAAGAACATGGTATCGGATCGCAACGTGGGTTCAAGTACTCGTCGATACCAGAATTTGTGGTATCGGAGGAATTTCCGATACTGTCACAAACTGGTCAAGGAGACAGACAGGCAGATGCAAGTCAAAAGGTAATTTATTCAATATAACTCAGGCAGGGCTTCCAACATAAGAGGGAGAACGAAGAAGGCTCTGGAAGCCGGATGTACAGTATCACTGTATGCAAACTTGCGTTTCCACAGGCAGGGACGAGTCCTAGGATGGACGGGCAGAGAGGCATACATCGACCAGTGTAGAGAGCCTTGTAACCTTGAGACCAGCCGACGAGTGACTGAGGTGAGTGAGCTTATGAAGGGTAGTGGTAAGTGATTGCAGGTGTTCGTGATTAGTACTCAGGTGATTGTGAGCGGGTGTAGGTGGTTGATTCCAGTGATGATGCAGGTTGTTCCGTGACATTACCCCCTCCCCCACGGGCGTCTCCTGATGCCCGGGATCGACGGCGTGGACGGCCGCGTCCCCTGGGAGCTGGGCGATCAGGGTGGGCTTGGTGGAAGTCGTTGATGAGGGATGGGTTCAGAATGTCATCCTTGTTTGCCCACGACCTTTCCTCGGGACCGTACCCCTCCCAATCTATGAGGTATTGAAGCCAGCCGCCCCGCCGTCTGGAGTCGAGGATTTCTTTGACTGTGTAGATGGTAGATGGTTTTTGTGTAGAGCGACCTCGGGTGGAGGGCGGGGTATCTCATGCTCTGTGGAGGGAGGGAGAAGAGGATCAGTGAAGGATTTGAGCAAGGAGACATGAAAGGTGGGATCGAACATCCCTTGACATAGCGGGTGACATCCCGGGCCATGTTGGGCCACCAGTAGCGGTTCTGGAGAAGCGAGAGGGTTCGGTGACTACCTGGGTGTCCCGATCCCGGAGAGGTGTGGACCGAGTCCAGAAGGGTTAGGCGGAAGTTGGATGGTACATAGTCCTTCCTTTCTGGACCTCCTGGCGGAGCAGGTTCGGTAAGAGTGGCGGCTTGGATCTGGTCGTCGAGTTTCCATAGAACAGGTGACGTGAAGATGGAACGTGGCAGGATGGGTTCTGGTTCATCTGGAGTTGGGTCAGGTTGGTGCAGGCGGGAAAGAGCATCCGCTTTAATGTTCTTACTTCCCGGACGGTAAGAGATCTTGAAACAGAAGCGAGTGAAGAACAGGGCCCATCTGGCTTGCCTGGGGTTGAGATGTCTTGCTTCTTGGAGATACTGCAGATTCTTGTGGTCGGTGATCACTACAAAGGGGTGTTGAGCGCCCTCTAACCAATGCCGCCACTCCTCCAGAGCGAGCTTGATGGCCAGCAACTCCCGATTACCCACGTCGTAGTTCTGCTCCGCCGGAAACAGTTTCTTTGAGAAGTATGCACATGGATGGAGTATGGGGGGTTCACCCTTCCATTGGGACAGGACGGCACCCACTCCCAGGGTCGCTGCATCTACTTCGACCACAAAGCGGATATTGGGGTCTGGATGTGAGAGAGCCGGGGCAGTGCAGAAGGCAGATTTAAGCTGAGTGAAGGCCCGATGAGCCTCTGCGGTCCATGTGAGAGACTTGGCCTTCTGCCGGAGGAGAGAGGTAAGAGGCGCTGCTAGCTGGCTGTAATGGGCAATAAACCGACGATAGAAATTGGCGAACCCCAGGAATCTCTGCATTTCTTTTATCGTCGTGGGTTGAGGCCAGTTCTTAACCACCTACACTTTCCTCTGGTCCATTTGTACACTGGCAGGGGTAACGATGTAGCCCAGGAAGTGGATTGTAGATTTATGAAACTCACATTTCTCGGTCTTTAGGTAAAGGTGGTGTTGACGAAGGCATTGGAGTAATTGGGTGACGTGGCGACGGTGGTCTTCTATGGTGGGTGTATATATGAGTATGTCATCTATATAGATGAGACCAACCGGTTGATCATGTCTCTGAAGATTTCATTCATGAAATTCTGGAAGATGGAAGGTGAATTGGACAGCCCATACTGCATAACCCGGTACTCGTAGTGCCCGGTGGGTGTCACGAAGGCCGTCTTCCATTCGTCACCTCTGCGGATGCGGATGAGATTATAGGCACTCCTTAAGTCAAGCTTGCTGAAGATACAGGCCCCGCGGAGCTCCTCCAGGGCAGCTGGGACCAGAGGAAGGGGATAGGCGAACTTTACCGTCTGGTCGTTGAGAACACGGTAATCAATGCAGGGCCTCAGACCTCCATTCTTTTTGGCCACGAAGAAGAAGCTTGACGCTGCGGGTGAGGTGGATGGACGGATGAATCCTTGGATGGGATGAGGTGGTGGATGGACGGATGAAGGCCTCCTTTACGTACTCCTCCATGGCGGTTCTCTCCGGGATCGACAGTGGGTAGATATGTCCCTTGGGTAGTTTAGCCCCATGCCGTAGGTCAATGCAGCAGTCCCATGGCCGGTGTGGAGGTAAGTGTGTGGCAGCCTCCTTGCTGAACACGTCCTTAAATGACTGATACTCGGGAGGAACGTGCGTGACCTGGTATGTCTCTGGACTTTCTATGGTGGTGGAACAGATTGAGAGACTGGCTTTGTTAGAAATCGGAACGGTAGGTCCCTTAGGCATCTCTGCTTGCACCCACTATTCCACTTGAGAATCTCCCCTGATCTCCAGTCGATGGTAGGTTGGTGTTTGGCGAGCCAGGGGCGTCCCAGGATGACATCCACGACCACCTCCTCCAGCACCAGCAGTGAGATCCTTTCTATATGGAAGCATCCGATGTGGAGACTGACCTCCGGTGTGTGGTAACGCACCAGCCCCCTGCCCAGCGGTTTTCCTCGGACCGTGGTGATTTGGTAGGTGGTGTCGTTCCTGCAGCGAGGAATTTTGAATCCCGCGAGAGCGTGAGAGGAGATGAAGTTTCCCGCAGCTCCTGAGTCCATAAGGATTTTGACTGGGAACGACTGGTCTTGATACCTGAGAAGAGCATCCACCAGAGGCATGTTAGATATGTCAGGAGCAATTTGGAATGTACTCACCGCTGGGCGTGGTGGATGAATAAGACAGGCGCGGAGCTGGTGCTCAGCGGATCCGCAGTAGAGGCAGAGCCCTTGGGTGAGTCGACGGGATCGCTCCGGGATGGACAGATGGTAATTATCTGTGATCATGGGCTCTGGTACGGGAAGTGAGCGGCTGGGTGAGGCGGTAGCAATGGGTATGGAATCCGTATGGCAAGCGGTTAGGCGTTGAGAGACACGCGCCGCTTTCTGGAGGAAGCTCTCAAACCCACGGAGTCGTCGTAGATGGACATCTGCTGGCGTGGGGGTTCAAGCCTCGGCGATAGGCAGAAAGCAGGGCAACCTCGTTCCAGCCACTGCTAATAGCGAGGGTAAGCGAAGCGTGTATTCGTGAATTGATGAATCAGCTTGCCGTAACTGGAACAGCTCATCATGCACCGAGATCTCAGTAGTCGGCTGGCTGAATACTTCACGGAAATGTTCAACGAAGTCTTCCAATGAGTTAATCCTCGGCTATGCGAACTCAACAGTGCCTCCGCCCACTGCAAGGCTCTTCCATTCAGTAAAGAGATGATGAATGCCACTTTCGCCCGTTCCGTCGTAAACTGATGGGACTGTAATTCAAAGTACAGGGAGCATTGCAACAAAAACCCATTGCAGGAGACCGCCTCACCGGAGAAGCTTGTGGGATGGGCCATGGGACTGGTTGCTGGTATGGCGGAGACGGGAGGTGGAAGGAGCGATTCCCGGAGAATACGACCGTGATCGTCCATCGAATCTTCTATTTAAAGGGGCTGGTCTTCTGTCACAAACTGGTCAAGGAGACAGACAGGCAGATGCAAGTCAAAAGGTAATTTATTCAATATAACTCAGGCAGGGCTTCCAACATAAGAGGGAGAACGAAGAAGGCTCTGGAAGCCGGATGTACTCACTTGCGTTTCCACAGGCAGGGACGAGTCCTAGGATGGACGGGCAGAGAGGCAGACATCGACCAGTGTAGAGAGCCTTGTAACCTTGAGACCAGCCGATGAGTGACTGAGGTGAGTGAGCTTATGAAGGGTAGTGGTAAGTGATTGCAGGTGTTCGTGATTAGTACTCAGGTGATTGTGAGCGGGTGTAGGTGGTTGATTCCAGTGATGATGCAGGTTGTTCCGTGACAGATACTAGTATCGGAATAGGAACAAGCCTAATCTTTACTTTAATATCCTAATGATTTTTGGCATAAAAGAAAAATAGATAATTTTGACACATATAATGTATTTATATACAAATATACCCATGCTACTTATGACTGGTTTTGTGGTCCATGGTCACAAATGTCCAGAATAATTTGGAAAATTGTGTTGTGGCACTCCAAAAAATGTATGATATTAAACAATAATGTCATAAATGTTTTTACTTTAAAAAATGTTTTACTTGTCTATTTAGGCTCACACGTGAAACCTTTTGAAGACACTGACTTGAATTATAACTGTTGTTGAGCCAAATAAAAACACAGGACAATCATAGTTCATAATAATATTTTCAGTTTCACTGTATGTGCAATGGTCTTGGATTTTTGAGCCAAAGCCAGGACAGGATTTATGAAATTACAAAGCCTTTGATCTGCTTAGAATGCTTTTAAACTCCTGTGACAAGAAGCCTTGTTATTACATATTTGTGCTAGCCATGTCCTTATTCTGCAGGACTAAGGGTTGTTTTCCAAAAAAGATTTTAGCAATAATTGGCTGAAAATGCTTTATTGAGCCGTGTGCTTTTGTAAGCTCTGTGCCATCTGTAATTTTGTGAACCTCTGAAATGTGGTGGAAGTGAGAGATTATTTCCGTGTGTTAAGTACAAAATTGAGCCAAAGTTACAGTTCATATGCAAAGCCTCCATTCCTCATCCTAGTAAAGGATTTTTGTCAGAGCTACAAAGCGGTACTTTAAAAACATATCACATTTTCCCTACATTGAAAACATCAAAACTGAGATGGTGAGCTATATGTAATCACAAGAGAACTTCTGTTGGAGGAAATTACATCACAAGGAGCACTGTTAAGATAATAGATCAACTACAAGCAGAAAGGGGAAGGCTGGTGCCTCCTGTAGAGGAGGTGACAAGAAAGATGGATGAATGTGTGCTCAGTGTAAACTGCTTAGGATTACTGGGCCAAATACCCTTCAGAGCCAGAACAAAGCAAGCTTCATGTTCAGTATGCGTAAACTTATGTATGTGTGATGGCATGTTCTGTGTGTTTACTTGGCCTCATGTAGTCCTTTGTGTTCCATGTGTTTGTTTAACCAGTGGAGGTGTAAAAAAGGAAGCCAGAACTGATAAGAGTGGTATTGTGAACTACAACCCCCATCCAGAATCTTCTGTAGTTGTAATTGATCTAACATACCATTCATACCATGGCAAATATAAGTGATTGTGTATTTTTTTTACTTGAGTTACCAGGTACAGTGGCCCCCCAAAATATTCACTGTAAAAATGTATGACTGTCACTGCATTAGGAAATATAAAAATCAAGTGGTATTTACTTTAAAGAACACCAAACACACCTTTACAAAAAACATTGTTAAAGGTTTTAAATCAGTAGATCTCTACCAAGGGCCCTCAGCAAACTTATAGGGGGCCGCAGGGTGACTTATTTCAATTATGTTGTAATAAAAGGTATCACACCTAATTAAAATGCTTTAAACAAAATTCCAACTATTGCTTTATTAAAGAGCATATAGTTCTTAAAACTTGAGGAATCACAAAATAATTGGGGTTAATTCATTGTCACTCCAAGTTTCTGTTATTACAAAGTTTTGTCATATGATGAGCCTTTGAATATTTAGTTTGACAACGGAGGAGCCTTCGAGTCAAAAAGGTTGCGAACCAGAACTATTGTTTTAAATGATACAACTTTAAGTATTTGGACCCTTTCTGGTTGGCAAACATAGTCCAACATGTTCATAGATAAAGGGGTACAGAAATGAAAATGGTCACCATTTACTGACTCTCATGTTGTTCTAAAACTGTTTGACTAAGAATATTTCAGTTGTTTTTGTCCATATTATGAAGACACTGGACCCCTTTGACTTTCATTGTATAGACAAAAAACAACACTGTGCCTAAAGAGACTGGCTAAAACGTCTCACCTCTTAAAAATGATAATTGACTTGTTTTAGTTGAGAACACATCAGATCTAATGTCAGAAAGGTTTGATCACTCTTTGTTGACTCTATAACTCTGTTCTTTTCATGATCATTCTGAGATTCGTCTGGTTTTGACAGCATTTGGTAATTCATAGCCTGTGGGCATAAACTTTCCGAAGCATCTCTCAGAAGTTGCCAGTCTGATCAGGGGTGCAGCATACCCCTTAGTTTGAGTTTCTGCATCACTGACAGCTTGGCTGTGCTCCAGGCTGTATTTACGTTACTTGGCTACGGGACCTGTCATTGAGCAGGAAGAGATCTTAATCACCGCATAAGTTTGATGGCATTCTTCTTCCTTAAGCTCACACTAGGGAAAATTGAAAGGGAAAGAGGTGGACTCTCGGTCCCCCACTGTCTCGCTGTCACCACTGATCTTAGGGCTCACGGGTAATACTCAGACAAAGAAAACTGTCAGTTCGAAGAACAGGTCAGCTACGTTTAGTGTTTCCTGTTGTTTTTCTATTCTAGCTGGGTTGCTGAATTGCCGTGCTAACTATGTACTGCTCTCCAGTCTTTAAATAACACCAGACAACACTTGGAGATAACGAATCTCTCTGTTGTGAGGTTGAGCATTCATTTGTATTTTCCGCCATGTTCCCTGGCACAGGGACAGTGCTGGCTAAAGTTGCTGTGCTTATGGAATGTGAGGGGCTCCTGACAAAATACCCACTTACCTTGACACTAATTACAAAAGGCTCATTATTCTTCTGTACTGTACAATGGCTTGTATTCTCTCCCTAGACAACAGTGAAACTAGAGCAAATACTCAACCTCCCTAGACAAGAACAAATCGACACAAGTAATGGTATTGATACCTCTGTATAATGATTTTATAAGAACAAGTGCAGTTTCTTCTCTCGCAGCTGAGTGAGCAGAGCAGAGCTGAGTCCCTGTAAGCGGCCTCTCTCACTTTGGAAGGAGATTTTAATGACCTCAAGAATTTCACATGGTCAGTTTGGGATATTTCTTAGATTTCAGCCTGGAGGAGCCCAAATGTTATGAAACGTCTTCTTTTTCAGTCACCCATCGCCTGACCTGTGACATCCAATACCTGAACAGGATCGAAAACCTTGAGGGTGAAAAAGTAAAGGAATGCCTAGGTCATATTTAACACCCCCACCCCACCCATTTATATTCCTGTTGTTGCTGTTTTTGCATTTTGACGCTATTTTCATACCAATTATTTTAAATAATCCAAGCAGTCATTTACCTCCAATTGTTTGGTTGTAAGCGTCCCACTGTAATAAAATAAATATAATATAAACATTTGTTAAGTTTTAAAGGATTAGTTCACTTTCAGAATAAAACTGTCCTGATAATTTACTCACCCTCATGATGTCATCCAAGATGTTCATGTCTTTCTTTTATTACAAGTTATATACTTTTTACCCACAAATGCTCGTCTTGCACTATCTCGACTTCACATATTATGCAGTCAAGCTGGAAAGGTCATGTAGGCAGAAGTACAAACCCAGTGTTTACAAAGCGAATGTGCAAAGAAAGTCTAACGGCCTTTACAAAAAAAAGGTGAAACAACGATGTCAGGCGATTTTGAAGTTGGAGGAGAAAGTCAGATGGAGTTTTTCGCCTTACCCTACCTTTTTGAACCGGAGTACACATGTAGAACTAACTGCGTGTGATCTTTCCAACATGATTACATAATGCGTTAAGTTGTGGACGCACATCGTAGAGCTAGTGAAAGACTAACATTTGTGGTTAAAAAGTATATCAATTTGTATTTTTTTTGTGTGTGAAAATGACAGATTTTTTTGCTTGATAAGACCCTTATTCCTCGGCTGGGATCGAGTTGAGCTCTTTGAGGCTGCATTGAAATGGCAATTTAGATCTTTAACCCAGTTCACTATATGGAGAAAACTCCTGGAATGTTTTCCTCAAAAACCTTAATTTCTTTTCGACTGAAGAAAGAAAGACATGTACATCTTGGATAACATGGGGTGAGTAAATAACCAGGATTATATATTTTTTTATTCCAGAAGTGAACTATTCCATTAAGAACAAGTCATTGTACATGTCTTTGTACAATTAAGTACGTCTTTATTTCTGAGATTCACTAATTGTCCTTTGCTTAGACCAAAAGACAGTGTCCTCCTCTTCATTAAAGGGTCAGGCTTTGTCTGGTTAGCATGGCCTCATTAACTCCTGTCATCTGACTGCAAAAGCATACTTCTGGGCGACCAGCACTAGCTCAGCAACTGTCATTGAGATGAATGGGAATGCTAACGGATGGCTTTATACTGTTATTCTAGGCCTCATTGCTCTGCTCTCTAAAGTGGTGATTTTCTCACCTGTTGAGCTCTTTGTTCCTCCAGGAGGCTCATGATCTCAAAGCTTGGCTTAAATAAATCACCTGATACCAGCACAATGTGCTAGAGTCTTTGTGAAAGCATTTACCTTTCTGTGTCTGTTGAGGTGTTGAAGTTCCAGACAGGCCTTGGTAAAACTGGCATAGGCCTGAAAAGACCCCAGCGAAATGTAAATCTGCTCAGTAGACCATTATGCTAGATTTCTCTAACATTTTAAAATAAGCTTTCTAAACTACAAAAAGGAGTTCATTATCTCGATAGAAGTTTTTGGAGCGTTGAGACAGTAATTAGATCAGAGCTATCTTAAGAAGCTTTTTAGAAGACCGTATTAGAGCGGCACCCTTAATCATGGCTTGTCATGGTATGTTGACTTTAAAGTGGTTAAAAGCACAGATACGTCACCTGGTCAAAAATGGGAATGCACTGCGGATGTTTTTGGAATTAGATGGTGCATTGTAAATGTCTGTGGCATGTTGACTTTTGCCAGAACTCACAAATAAAAGTTTGTTTTTGTGTATGGCTGACATAAAAGGCAGTGAAGAAACCAAGCGAGAGAAGTGAATATTTTGGTATGACAGTAAGGAGGAGAGTGCTTATCCTTTTGATTCTCTCAGATGGTGTATCCCTCAACACTCCCTCCATTAGGAAGGTCTAAATGCAACTCCTTGTGTTAATTACTTCCATTAATCACGTCAACATTGAGCTAAAGGGATTCGTGCTCCTATCCCTAAACTGTTGGTCAGATAAATCCTGATAATGCTATATTAATGATGCTACAGTTAGCATTTGCAGCTGTCTTCTTACACTCCGACTGATCTTCCTGAATGTTACTTACACTTTGTAGTATCCAAGAAGGTCTAATAGACCTGGGAAGAGCTATGCGTTAATTTCTATACTTTTATGCTCGTCTGGGACATGCCTCCTGGGTGCTGCCATATTTGCAGTCTCGGATGCATTTAATAATAATTTGTTACATTTATATAGCACTTTTCTAGACACTCAAAGCACTTTACATAGTAAGGGGGCTATCTCCTCATCCACCACCAATGTGCAGCATCCACCTGGATGATGCGATGGCAGCCATATTGCGCCAGAACGCCCACCACACACCAGCTTATTGGTGGAGAGGAGACAGAGTGATGAAGCCAATCAGTAGATATGGGGATGATTAGGCCATGATGGTCAGAGGCCAGTGGGCTAGTTTGGCTTTTGGATTTTTAATGACCACAGAGAGTCAGGACCTCGGTTTAACGTCTCATCCGAAGGACGGTGCTTTTCCAGTATAGTGTCCCCATCACTACACTGGGGCGTTAGGACCCACACAGACCACAGGGTGAGCACCCCCTGCTGGTCTCACTAACACCTCTTCCAGCAGCAACCTAGTTTTCCCAGGAGGTCTCCCATCTAGGTACTGACCAGCTCAGCCCTGCTTAGCTTCAGTGGGCAACCGGTCTTGGGCTGTAGGGTGATATGGCTGCCTGCGATTTGTTTCTGTTTGAGACAATCACCTGAGGTGTGGCCTTGCATTTTGGTCTGTTATTTTGCCAACCAGGCTTGAGTAGTTATCAAGACTGCCTTCATTGAAAAGCATCAAAACATTTTGTGTTAAAACCTCTATTGAAAACCTTTACTGTAATATAATATTTAATGTATGGACAATGGAAAAATATGCTTATTGGCACATAATCTACCAGCTGCTGAATATGCAGTAGGGCTAAGTGGTTTAACAATATTGTGATGACTGTATAAAGTGTCTGTCATTATAGACTTTGGTATATCGTCCACCAAAATTGTGGCCAAAAAAGTCTGTCAAGTTTAAGAATGTATGAAGCAGAGCTCACACCAAGCAGTATCCTGTTAGTCAACGCGATGAATCCATGTGACCAACTTGATCCCGTTGCAAAATCTGTGTGGGGAAATCTTTCAAAATCTGTCAAAAATCATAATCGTGTGGATTCCTATTGAAATGAAAAATTCCCTAAACAAATGTAAAAGTGACAGCGCTCTACCTGGCAAAGTTAACCATTAAATTATAAAAAAAATGTAGAAATAAGAGGACTTGGTGACATTGCCTTTAGAGAGAGAGCGAGTCAGTTAGTACATTTTCATTTATTTTTAATAGTGTGTTGTTCTCCAATGAATTGTTCTCAATAAGATTAGAAATGTATGTTAACAACAGTAAATAAGGGCAATTTAGTTTTTATGTTGACTTTGTTGTCAAGACGTTGGTGGTTGGGAATCTTTTCCCATCTCTTGTGCTTCACTGAGGGGAGTGCCATGGTGTTTTCCCGTAAGCAGACTGACTCTTTGACAATCTGGCTACGGGCACAGGACACATATATTTTCTGAGACCTGGTTGGTCTTGGAGGCTACTTTTATATCTTTATGGACTCTCAGGGTGACAGAAACTACAAGTGGTACAGATCAAGTGACAGAAGACACTGTTTTTACTCAAACCAGTTCATTACTCACATCAGTTACTCTTCAGTTGAAAAGTTAAAATATGAAAATTCATCACCCTCAAGCAACAAACTCTTATGACAGTAATATTAATAAAATTAATAATAACATAAGTACAGAGATCACCCAGAAGCATTCTGTAAACATTTTGTAAAACTTAAAGTAAACGTATTTAGCGTGTTGTGTGATTATTCTCAACAAAAGTTGTAATAATTGTTGTAGTTGTCTTACGATATTCTACTGCACCACAGTAATATATTCGCTAAACCGAACTTATATTTGGACAGGTTGCCATGAGGACCTTTTAAGTTTCTGTAGCCTATGTATATATGATATGACGATCGTTTTACTCAAATGAAACGGTCAAATGCTCATCAAGTGACTCTCCGAGCAGTTCTGGGGATGTTGTTCATGTATTTATGTCCTCATTTAGTGAGACGCAGATGCTGAAAACACCGGAGCTTCACTGCAGCCTCGGTATGTATGTGTGCAGTAAATGAAACCGCACGTCTGTCATTCATTAACAGAGATGCAGAACATGCAGGATTCATATTTAAATAGTGTTTTCGCGCTTAATATTTATAGATACTAGTCCATAGCGCGAGTCGATTTAAGTGTACTGACCTACTTTTGATTAATTCATCCAAACTTCAACACATTCCATGACATTCCGCGTTATACGGTAAATTCCATTATATGACTGCATTCCGCGATTCCGCCCGCATTTTCCGCATCACGGACATCATAGGTTATATTGAGGTGTTTTGCAACTTCAGCAAAGTCTGCTGCTGCTTTACCTTTGAGAGACAACTGATGCGTGATCACCGAGGCAGCTCCAGTTAGCATGTGCTTTCGGTGTGAGACTGCCTTCAGTTTTCCGCGTTGATTGGTCGGACTCGTGACTCTCTACATATCAGATGAGCGGTGGGCGGAGATTGCTCTCAGAGATTGAGAGATCGCATCACTCTCACAGAGTGTTGAGCTCAGACAGGCTGCATCGAGCCAAATAGTGCATTTAAACATTAAATAGTTTCACCTGTATTATTTATTCACCAATAAATAATGTCACCTGTAAATAATGTTTGTTTGCATAAAAAAAAAAAAAAAAAAAAAAAAATAATAATTATGGGCAAATCTGTTTTTAAAATGGCCGATATATCGATAATCGGTAAAATGCTTAATATCGGCACCGATAATCGGCCAGGCCGATAATCACTTATATATTTATGGCCTCTCAGGGTGACAGAAACTACAAGTGGTGACAGGTGGCCATGCTAAAGTGACAGAAGACACTGTTTTTTACTCAAAGCCAGTTCATTACTCACATCAGTTACTCTTCAGTTGAAAAGTTAAAATATGAAAATTCATCACCCTCAAGCAATTCCAAACTCTTATGCAGTTATCCTATCCATGGAGATGTTTTAAAATAAATAAATGGTGTTATTAATGAGTTTATTACAAGACTTGGTTGTTCAAGCACGTCATATGTTGAACGTCCATATTTCAGCCCCCTCTCTCTCTCCCTCTCTCTCTCTCTCTCTCTCTCTTTCTGTGTGTGTGGTAAGGTACATTTCACTGTGCAAACACTGGTGTGGTCACTACATTCCTCAATGAGGCTTATGTTTCATCACTCTCGCTGGATGAACGAGAATGTATATGTGTGGCCAGTGGATGTCTCACTTAGTGTTAGGAGGGAAACGGGGCTATAGGTCAACCTTTCCATGACTAGACACACTTGATTATGTGTAATGAGGATGTATTGGCATTAGATGGCTAAATGGACTGTCTGTGGTCTATCCACAACTAATACTATTTTCTGAGGTTAATCTGGTTTGGTTTCCCAATGAAGGAACATTAACTTTTTTCATCACTGTCAGCTTTAAACTTTGTTGATCGTTATTGGAAGCATGTAAAAAAATAATTGAAAGGTAAACCTAAAAATATAAAATCTCACAGTTGCACCTTTTATTTCTCATAATACTCATAATTGCAGTTTTATATCTGACAATGTTACTTTTATATCTCCCAATTGCAACTTTCTCATAGCTGTGATGGCATTTTTCACAACTGCAACTTAATATCTCACACTTCTAGTTCTCAATAGTATGACTGTACTTCACATAATTACAATTTCAAAATATAATACTTTATATAACAAAATTATTTAATTTGGCATAATTGTGCCTTTACATCGTGACTTTGTTTCTTATTTTAGGCTCATAATTGTATTTTTTTTTACTTTGCAGTGGAACTGATTTCTGTAGATCCTTTTGTGCAATTTATAGTCAACATAACATCAAAATTGACCTTGTTTACTTTTTAAGCACATTGCTGGTCTCCATTCTGGGATGGAACATCTGCTTTCACGATCCAGTCAATTCCAGATTGATACAATCAAGTCCTGTCCAAGCATGTTTACTTTAAGAAGACTTATTTGCCTTCTTCTCACATATGTTTTCAGAAGTGTGACGTGCAATGATTAATCTTTTCTTTACTCCATCAAATTGTAGTACCACCTGTCTCATTCAGTCCTGACATCGTATCAATATTACATTTCCAGTTCAGGCTTATCTTAATTGATTTCCTAAGAGATTAGCAGATTAAAATGATTGGATTGGAATGCAAATCTGATTGATGGTTGGGGGCCTTCTCTAAGACACTGCCTTTCTGTCATCAGGCACCAGAGCTGCCTTATTGATAGCGCTTTAGACAGACGAGGTGTTCACCAGGGATTCACTTTTTGAAGTAGACTTCTGCTGTCTTTTTCCAAAGTCGTGATAAAAAGCGAGGTGATAATTGCAATTTGGTGTTGTCTTCATCTAGACACTCTGGGTGATAATTAATTAGACAGAAAGAGGTCGGTATTGATTTTTACTCTTAGCAGGCAATCCTCAAAGTAGGCTAACCCTATAGTGTAATAGTAGCAGTTGGTAGATCAAGACTTTTCCATGTTCTAGGACCAACACCATCTTATATGAATCTTTTTATGAACATTTCCATTAACCAGATCAGATTTTAGGTCTAGGGCTAAGTTTGAGGCTTGAACAACATTCACATCTACCTCATTTAGAACTATGTGTGTTTGACAATAATGCTGTTCCAGGACTAACAAAATACGTTGATCCAGGAACAGGTCCAACTTGGCAAATCAAGGTCACCCTGTTTATTCTCATTTATATGAATGATTTTACTTTAATGGCTTAAGATTGGCATTTTGATATTGGCACTGAAATACTGGTACTTTTGACCTATAGTCTCTTTGTTTTTGATGACTTGGCTAATTAAAAAGGCCTTGTTTTTGACCAGGTATACGGAGTCTGTTTCACAAGTTCCTGCTTGTGTGACGCTAATATATGCTCATTAAACATCTCCATATCCCATTTACACCACTAAATGCTGTTGATTCATTTTATACTGTAATTTCTGGCTCTCCCATCTGACTTGTGAGCACAAGTTAAGCTCTTTTCAACAATTAGTTGCTGGCATTATATATGTATGTTATGCTGGCTATGAGTATCCACTTATCCACTTTTCACACACATGTTTCGATGAATTCAGCCGTTGCACATCTGAAAAACAAGAGCAGAATCCTTGAAAGAACCTCTCAGGACTTTGTTCAACTTCTGCAAATTTTTCCTGAAATGAAGTTTCAGTTAAACTTGGTATACTTTATCTCCATTTGTGGTACAGTTTGTCTCTGTTACCTTAAGTAGATCGGTTGTTTAAGGATCTCCCCTTCCATCAAATAAGAGTGCGAACAAGAGTTTCTTTCTCTCCTCACGCCTCATCAGTTCGGGCAGATGATGGGGCATGACAGCCAAAGAGAGCAGGCGAAGCACAAGTCCTTAAGGTCCCCTCTGCCCGCTAATACTCTTTAAACCGAAATAGCCTGTGCTCTTCCCACACTCTGCAGTGAGTCACCAGCGAAAACACACCAGCGTGACATTGTGTTATCTCTCTTACCAAGAGACCAGCCATTGTTTTCAACATGCACTACTACTGCTCAAAGGTTTTGGGTCAGTAAGTTTTTTATTGTTTTTTGGGTTAAAGAAATTAATACTTCCCATAAGCAATATTTCTATTACTAATAAATGCTGCTCTTTTGAGCTTTCTACTTATCAAAAAGTCGAAGCTGCACAACATATTGGAATGATTTCTGAAGGATCATTTGGAGACTGGAGTAATTCCTGCTAAATATATGAATATAGTTATTTTAAATTCAGTTCTAATACCATTTCACAATATCACTGCATTTTTAATCAAATAAATGCAGCCTTGGTTAGCACTAGAGAGATTTCTCTCACAAAATCATCATACTGAGCCCAAACGTTTAAATGGAAGTGTAGTGGAGTCGTTTTATATTGTGCTGTTAGGCACCTCTCTGGGCTGCATTGTGAAATTCTCAAGCTAATGGCTAATTTGTCGTTTAGCTGAGGCTTTTATCCAAATTCAATTTATGGTACCCTTATTGCAGGAACATTCTGTGAGGTTAAGTGTCTTACCCCGTGAAGCATTGTAATTTGAAGTTGTCTTCTCAGCCTGGAGGCTTGACAAGATGGAATATAGCTGGCTGCAAATTAAACCAGTAATAAAACTTCATTCTTTAGGGAAACTTTGTCTTAGGAAGTAGCGATTGTATCTTATGTTACTTTAAGCATTTGTGACGGGGTTAGTGAAGACTGAAACAGAGGGGCTAGCATAAAATATTAAATAGAGAAAAATGAAGTGTTAGGGGCAATATAGTACAGAACTGGAAATGCAAGTCATGTCCTCTAAATTACTGAATGTTAATCTTTAAAAAATAATAATAATTTAATTATAAATTACTAATAATACATCTCAAAATTAATATATTTTTTCATTTTCATACTGAACATTATTTACTTGTAGCATGTAAAGTGATTGCTTTTATTTTGTATTTATTTAGACACAATAGTATAAAGTTCTCAAGCAGAACCAGCCAGAGGTTGTATCGTCTGTCTCTCATAATTTCTATTTTATTGCTTGATTAGAAAACTGTTGGTGGGCCATGAGAGTGTCCAATGCTGAGCTTTAATGTGGTACCGACTTTTCCTCTGCTTGTGTTTCTCTTGACTGACAACTCTGCTTCTCTGAATTGTTGGCATGAAGTTCATTCCGAGGGTAGAGTAGCATTCATTATTGACACTTTTAAGCCTTCTTTGAAACCTGAAAGACTTATTGTTACAGAATCCTCAGCATATCTCCATAAGCCAAAATCAAAGTATTTACATTACTATATTTTAAGTTTTTTCATATCAGTGCAATAGCTTTGTCATTTTACTTAAATGTAAATCAGAAAAAAACAGTTGTATTGACTACTTTAATGTTACTTTTCATCCTTTTTGAAGTTTAAATGCTTCCATATTCATTCATTGTAATTGCATGACAAACAAGCGACAATTTTTTTTCTTAATTTGTGTTTCATGGAAAAATGAAAGCCAAACAGGTCTTGAACAACATGAGGGTGAGTTTAATGACAAATGTAATATTTAGTGTATCCATAGCATCCAAGTGTTTATTATAGAATGCTTTGAACATATATTGTATTCACTTACATTTTCTCTTATGTAAATGTGAATTTGGTTTCAGGAACACATGGGGATTACAGCTCAGTGAAAATGCTGCTTGGCTGGTGTGCGATGAACTGGAAATGTATTCTCATTTTCACCCTCTATTGGGACACCTGGTGCATGAACTCTGAGGACTCTACGATCATTTTTGTCAAAGCTGGAGGCGAGAATGGGTTTATGTGTACCGTACGTGACCTCTCACTTTCGGCCAAGCCATTAGAGGGTGAGAAGGAGATTTCTCATGACAATCACACTCAGAAAAGCTTTGCTATAGTGGGAAGATGTGATCTTCAGTTCAATAATAGTAAGATATTTATTCCTAAATGGGATTTGTACATTTTCCTGTGCAAAACTTTCTGAGGCAGCGCTTTGTAGTTTGGAGGTGTTTCGAGAGTTTTTAGCTCGTTGCTGTGTGATTTTAAAGGGTGTTCTGAGTGGTTCAAGCCGGTTTCTAGGGCATTTTGGGTCATTAGGTGGCTGCACATTCAACCACAAATGATATTCTGGTCCCTTGAATGTTGTCTTTACACAGCCAAGTTTTGGCTGCTCTGTGCCTGCTTCAAATGTTGACGCAAAGTGATTGGCTTTAAAAGCCAAACTAAATTATTCCATCTTTGACCCACATATGGAAGCCCGTTTCTGCCACTGAATAAAAAACCACAACCCTTCTTTTTCTCACAATTGCAAGTTTACATCTCGCAATTCAGAATTCTCAGAAATTGCAGCAATTTGCAATTTAGAATTGTGAGATATAAACTCTCAATTTTGAGTTATAAAGTCAGAATTGTGAGATATAAACTTGCTATTTTATTGATGATATAAACTCACATTTGCGAGTTATAAAGTCAGAGTAGCAAGATATAAAGTAATATTTGCAAGATATAAACTCACAATTGTAAGATATAAAGTCAGAATTGGGATATGTAAACTCGCAATTCTGACTTTTTTTTCTCGCAAATGCGAGTTTATATATTCTCAATTCTGATATTTCTTTCCTCTCGCAATTGCAAGTTTATATCTTGTGAGTGAAGTGAATATTTTTTCTGAATTATGAGATATAAACTCACAATTGCAAGTTATAAAGTCAAGTTCTGGGGAGAAAAAAGACTATGTTCTCACAACATGTTCTTTATATCTTTGCGACTTAACTCGCAAATGCGATTTTATATCACATAATTCTGACTTCATTTTTTTGAATTATTTAGAATATTTTGTAATTCTGGCCTCATAACTTCAAATTGCTAGTTTATATCACACAATTCTTAGAAAAAATGCAGAATTGTGAGTTTGTATCATGCAAATCTGATAAAAAAAGGCAGAATGTGAAATGAAAAGTCATAATTACCTTTTCAAAAAATGTTTTCAGTGGCAGAAACCGAATTCCATACCCACCTCGGCCCCTAGTGTCAGAGTATACAGGTTGTAATTGCTGTAAAAAATGCATTTGTCACTTCTAGTGTTTCTATGGCTCAGTAGTAGAGCATTGTGTTAGCAGCGCAAACGATTGTGGGTTCAATTCCCAGGGAACACACATACTGATAAAAAATTATAGCCTGAATAAGTCAAGTCTGTCGCTTTGGATAAAAGCGTCTGCTAAATACATAAATGTAAATGTTCTGAGCAGCATTAAACAGTCTGTGTAAAGACACCAACATGCCACTTCAAAAGTGCTTCTGTGTCACCTTTGCAATGTAAAAGGCAAAAACAGCATTACAAAATGCTAAATCAGTTTTAACATTTTAATGTTAAAGAATGAACTTGAGGATCAAAACCATTACAGCTCGAACCCTTAAGATCGGTGTGGATTATTTGACCAGTTCTGCAAATCCACAGTGTACCTCAGGATGCTTGTTCTGTGCTCTCTCCACCTTAATGCACCTCACCTTTGCCCTCTATTTAATGGTGTACTCTACAGTAATGACAAGGTCAGAGTGGCTGTGTGCTTTTGGTATTTGTGATAGAAGTTTCAGTGAGCGGTCACGTTGCCAGCTCCCCCTTCCTCTCGAGTCGGTAATCACGCTTACATCAGAGCTGCAGAATGAAAGGACTTTATTGTGCTCCGCTGAATCCGCTGAATGAGCGTGGAGCAGTGAGGAGGACATGTACTGCAAAGAGACCTGGAAGCTTTTTATCAGTCTGCCCTGGGACACATGAATTTCACATGACTATGTATTTGAACTATAGCAGACGTTTTTAAGAATGTGTTCACCTCACTTAATCCAATATTAATAGTGAATCTCGATTACATGAAAGATGCTTCTTTCTCATGAAATTAAATGTTATTTGTAATGCAGAAGACAGATTGTGAAAGACAGACATTTCTTAATGCCCTTGGTCTTATTGTGCATTTTTTATTAGTACATGCTTTTAATGTAACAGATGCTGCATTGGTGAAAATAATAGCAAAATTGTGACATGATATTTACAACACATTTCACCTTTGTAATGTGATGTTTATGAAAGTGGAACATGATATTCAAGGACTTGATCAGGATTTGATTGATTTGTGAAAAGTGGTCTTTGTATTAAATACAGTATGATTCTTTGCAAGGTACCCTCTTTTTAAAATATAGCAAAATTTGGATTTTTATTTTCATATATAAATATAAAGAATATTATACATTTATTATGTTTTTATACTGTGTCAGGAAAAATATTAAGCATAGCATGTCTCTAAAAATATTGTTTATATTCTTTTTTAAATTATTTATTTTAGAAGTTTTTATTTTGCCACTGTAATAATGCCTAAACTAATAGACATATTATCTGGGATAGTAATTAAATAAGTTTACAGCAGTAAGTTGACAACATATCTTTTCCCTGCTCAGTGATAAAGTATTTTGAATCATGATTTGTTTTCATTCCTTACTGTTAAAATCTAGGTCTGTCAGAATAATACAATTATTGTGATCTCATGACTGAAAGAAAAAAATTGTAATAATATTACATTTGGTAAATGATAAAGATCATTACATTTGAAAATACTTTTTAATCCTAATTTATTAGATTTTTCCTTTGGAATAATATGCACCATTATTTAGTGTTCCCAGTAAGACCAATAACATGTGTTGATAAGTAAATATGTATATTTTTGACTTCATGTTCTACTAATATCAGTCTAGTATATCCAGTCAAAACCCCAAATATATAATCAAATCCTGCCTTGTATAATTCCCTATATTATAGAGTATTCTGCTTCACTCTCAAATGTGTTGTGACTTCAAGGATATGAGCAGCAAACACAAAAGTGGCTGTTTCCAAATATGCATTGTCTGGAAAGGGAAGAGCAACTGAGGTCACAAGCCTGAAGTAACACCTTTGTACCCACAAGCACTTCCCTTCAAGTCCCTTTAGTGTTCTGTACTGTAACTCACTGTGGATGATAGCAAGTATTGATAATACATGCTCACTACTATAGGTTGTGCCACTCCAAAACCATACATCTTGTTTTAACAGATGTCGTTAATGCAGAGCAAGTGTGCGTAAAATAGAGTTAAACGCTGACTGTATAAAGAGTGTTTAAATGGTGTTGTGCAGCCAGTGATTCTTGGCAGGGCACAACGCTCACCAATCCCTGGGTATTATTAGCCCCAGCATTCCAACAGCACTATGTACTACTTCTTCCCATTTCCCTCCCCATCTAGCCATTCATCTCTCTGCAAAGGCACATCTGCATGAAGGATGCACAGTGAAAAGCAGCCCTGAATGTCTGCTGTATTGACTTCGCAGGTACAGGAGACCACATTCTCCTGTTCTATCAGCTCAGATGTAGTCTGCAAGCTCAGATAAAAGAGAACGTTCCCCATTGTGCTGACTTTTTCAAACAATACACGTCTGATAGAAAGTTGGAACTGTATTAATCTACAGAATCTAATACATGACCTGAAGGTATAAAATAAAATATTATTCATTTCTACTCTGTGAACTTGAATGGCTCTTAAGTTCATAGATATGCTGTATCTGCACATACATTTTTATGGTCTTGATGTCTTTTTGCTAATTTTCCAAGCCTGGGAAATTATGGTTCCACCCAAGCTAATAATAACAAGACCACCCTCATATAACCTATCAGGCGTGTTAAAGAGATAAAACGGCAGGAATGCATGCAAAACAAATGTGGTGGTTTGCATTCTTCATGTGGAGCCTGAAGATATCCCACAATGGCCGGTATGCTTGTTCTTGCATGCCAAGGTAGAAAAGCACCCTTTTAGCAAGTTCAGTCACCGTGATGTACAGTGCACATGTGCTCTGGCTTCACGTTTGGCCGTAATGAGTTTACGGGAGTAGATCAGTGTGTCTTTGTACATTGTTGACCCGTGGTACCTTATCACTAGCCCCTCTGGTTTGATTTAGGTGTAGTCTGTGCTTTAATCACCCTGAAGAGAGTATGTATGTATGAGAGCAGCAGAACAATTCCTTAGTTGGGCGGCATGTGTTGTATGTTATTGTAAGGGGATTCCTGAGGTCATTTTAGCAATTAAAGATGGTGGAAGCGTCATAGACTTGCAGTATGATAGTAATGTGATTGTAACAGAAACATATAATTAGCAGTTACACAATTTCAAAGGCTGTGATTTAATGAAAAAGATATATATTCACTACGTTTCAGAGAGAAGCGCAGCACTGTGTTTATTTACACACAAGCAGCTCATGTTCTGGTGATTACTTATCTTTTACATTGTAATTACATTTGCAGTATTTCTTAGTTTAATACTTTCGTTTAATAATAATTGTTGTTAATATTACTGTAAATATAACAAATATTACAAATATAATAATCATATTGGTGTGTAATCACAAAATGATTGGACAGAATGGGTCTTTTAAACAAGCAAACTATGAGTTTTTTTAAATTAAAAAATTTTAATTATAAAAAAATTGTAATACAACAAATAATATTTCAATGAGATATTTCCCTAAACTGTGCAACCCTAGCAGGTGCATAGTATAAATGTCAAGTTCTGTCATGAACTCGTATGGCGCAGATTCCTCTGAATCCTCCACCTTCCCCAGCTCCACCTGTATAGATCTAATACGGGTTATTATTATATATGCTATTTGTGCATCAGCAGTTTGTTTTAAATACTCTCAGCACCGTATGGGTGTATGTATTGGCAGTAGCAAGTTCCTGTTCTATATTATTATATTATATAAATATATTAATATTGTCATATTCACTACCATGTTAAAATCTTCAGAAAATTGTCATGAAAGAAAAGCGTTTACAAAACTTGCATGTATTCACATTAAAGCATTTAACCTCACGTGTAGCACTTAAAATAGATTTTTAGTATTTTTTTTTTATCCGATATCTCAGATCTTGTGTAGAGGTCGACCGATATGTGTTTTCTCTGGCCGGTGCCAATATTTAGAAATCAGGGCGACCGATATATGATGCCGATATGTTTGGCCGATTTCTTTTTTTTCTTCATTTCATAAAATCTAAGTCAAGTGATACATAAAATTACTTAAATTAAACATTTATTAGACAAAACAAGCCACTCCAATCAGTGCACTTCTATAATTTAAATAAAAAAATATGTATACATTGAATAATAAATACACAACAGGTAATCAAAAATCTAGGAAAAAGGTTTTTTTTTGTGTGTACAAAAACTTACATAAATAAAATAACTAATATAATAAATACAATAAACGAGTAGTTTCACATCGTAGCACCCAGCAAAAAACACAAGCCAATAAAATAACCACACTTTTATTGAAAGAAAATTGGACAGAAAATGCATTATTATTAAAAGCAATGTATTATTTGTATTGAGTTCTATGCAACAGAATCAGACATAACTATTGTTGTTTTTGACTAATTATCCAAATATAATGTATAGTCCTGCAAACAGGGTTTTGGCAACTTATTCCACAGATTTGGACCGATCACCGCAAACGCCCGGTCACCCTTGTACTTGGATCTAGTTCTGGGCACTGTTAAGAGCGCCAGATCACTCGATCTAAGTGATCGAAATCATCTTATATTAGTAGAAAGTTTTCAGTAGTCTTAACTTGGAGACCATCTTTGGAATTAATGACTTAATTCCTCATACAATGTCAGACAGATGTTTAATTACTGTTAGTTTAAACAGCTATTGCCCTATGGCTGTCATAATGTCATGATGTGTTTTTGGAACAAATATCTCCTCTCCTCGTACTTGATGAGTCACATGGATGCTTTCAGAGCACGCCAACTTATGTGATCAATTCTGATATTTTTTTATCATACTTTTTTTTACCACTTTTATCTTCTATCTGTCCTTTAACCCAGCGTGAGATTGGAAAGGAGTTTGAAGGAGCTTTCGTTCTCCACAGGTACAGCTCTTGAAATTAAAAGGATCTCTTTCATCTTTCACTCTGATAGACTGTGATAAAAGTGGAATGCATTTCGGTTTTCCCGGGAAAGGCTTTCTTTGGCAGCAGAATTGCGTAATTTGTGTCAAAGTGTAATAACATTGTGTCATGTCATGCCATTGCGATATCCCATTTCAGTCGTTTATTCAAACAGTATTCATCACCGTTATCGGGGCTGTTTTTCATTCAGGGTTTAGTCATCTTGCTGTACTTATCAACGGGAATGCTTTTCATAGTAACTAAATCTTGTTTTGCTCAAGATGTCTTTCCAGAGCGATTTGTTTTATGAGGGTGATATGATTCATATGAAACATTAGCTAGCAAACATCCAACAGAGAATGGAATTGTCCCTGTAAAGAAATGCAATGTGATAGATGTATCGGGTGCTTGAGAACAGCTCTCATGTGCATCTGATGTCAGTAAATACATTCTGATTGTCCTTCATGTCTCCTTTCATAATGTCTCTTTTATGTCTCCTTGGTAATAGTTTATGGAAATGGGCTTCGCAATGCCAATATATAGAAAGCAATATGGATGATGGCTGATGTAATGGGGCTCAAGGTCTGAGTCCAAAATATATATTTTTAAATCTGAAATTTAGCGCACTTTAAGCCTGTATTGGACAGGACCGTTGAGTAGAGATAGGAAGCGAATGGAGAGGGAACAGGATCAGGAAAGGACCTCAAGCCAAGGCTCGAACCGAGGTGACCCGAAACTCTACGTGATATGTCAGAGCGCTGCCCAAAGGTAATTAGATTTTGTTTTAATTTAATGAAACATTATGATATAAAACAAATACGAATAATGTAAGTTCCTGCTCTAATTCTATAGGTTACAAATCAAATAAGTGCATTTGTGCATGAGAACAAAATTAAAGTCTGTGTATTTATAAAAACTAAATTGGTCCCTCAAGTTATGCTGATAATATGATTTGTTAAAAAGGAAAATGGTAATAAATTATAAAATGCAAAATAGAAGCGTTTTCACCAATAGTCTTAAAAGTCTAGGCCCGGGAGTTTATGTATAAAGATTATTTAAAGTATCAATAAACTGAAATGTTTTACATCCCTGCTCAAGTTCAGACTTTTAATTGACTATGGGATGGTTATTAGCTAGTGCAAATAATATCTCCGATTAGTTAGCCTGGCAAATACATTGTTCTTTTATTACGGCCCAGGCATAAAAAAGACAGTCAAATTGCTATTTTTTTAGCACTCTTACAAATCAATAAAGAGCCTCATTTTTGAGACATCTCTTTCAAACCCAATCTAACCAATCGGATCTAACAGGAACCATGGGAGGTTCATGCAGGCATTTCCAGCTTTCGTTCAATAGCTTGATCAAAAACCAAAAGTTATAAGGTGTTTGTTCAGCAAACTTGTTCAAGTTTAGAAAAAGTTTTTCAATAAGCGAGTTTTAAGCTTTATCTTTGCACAAGATACAAACAGCCCTCTGGGCTTTGGCACTGCCAGCAGCGTTGAAACAGAAGCGATTGCTGTGTTGAATCTATGTGTTTTTAAGCAGCCTCTTTTTTGTTGACATAGCCAGAGTGGGCCATGTGCTAATCCAGCAACAGGAAGTAATGAGTGCCACCACCCTCTCCCTCTGACACATAAAAACACACGGTGCTTTCTCACTTTCACTCAGCCAGTGCTTTAAACTGTTTGTGTGCATGGATCTGAAGACCTTTCTCATGTTTCTGTGGTCTGACTTCAGCGAGTAAGACTGGAGCCGGTCTTGGGTTAGTGTCTCAGTCTGGAGCACTGCCACTGCTGGAGGACATGTGACTGTCACCACAACATTACCTTTACCTAGGCCATGCTGGATTCACACACACATTCACACCCTCACTCATTTACTCACACTACAGTCGCCTGCCAACCTTTCCATCAGCAGAATTAACAACATGCAAATATCTAGGTGATATGAGTGATTTTATATTATTATATGGCTTTCATCACAGAATCCTGAAAAAACTATATTTTGTACAATAATAAACATTTGTTTCTTGAGCACAATCAGCATATTAGAATGATTTCTGAAGGATCATGTGACACTAAATACTGCAGTAATGATGCTGAAAATGTAGCTTTGCCATCACATGAATAAAATAGAAATATTTTTGATCAAATAAATGCTGTTTTCTTTTTTTTGTGCACAATTTATATAACATTATATTAACAGTACAGTAGGATCAGTACCTTTTTTCTAATTTTTTGTTGTCCATTTCACAACATATACCATCATACTGCCTGAGCCGCAGATTGTGAGATAAGCATCTTGAACTCTGAATAAACATTGTACGTGGTGCTTTTCCAGAACTGTTGACGTAATGTTAACATTGAACCATTCAACCCTCCATTGTTCACAGCCCCCTCACACCCTTATCCTCCAGCTGGATTTTTCCCCTCCTCAGGGAATGTTTCATTTTCTCCATCTATGACTCATGGATGGCCCTCGTTTTGTTGGCAGGATGGCTCATAGCCGTCTAATATCGGTCGGAGGAGCGGTGAGGCAGGGACAGGGCCCTTTATCTCTCACCTGAGCGTCTGATTACAGCCATCTTCAGGGAGATGTGTCAGACACCGAGCGAGCGCTGGACCACAGGATGACGTAGAAACACCTCCGCCTCGATTGATCACTCTCTCCTTCTGTATGTGGGTGTCGACATAAGACTGCATGGGAATGATTCAAAGCACTCCCTCAGAATGACAAATTATAACAGCACAAAATCTCCAGTTTTAAATGTTCCATTTTATTACTTTCCCTGAAGTCCATATGTGGTCAATATTTTTTTTATAAGTTAGTTTTTATGACTATTTTCATCCATATCTTTGATCATAAGAATTAAAAGGGCTGTTTATGTGACTGCACCTTTAAGACTTAAAAATATTTTAAAGAACCAAAGTACTGAGAAAGTTTCCTGTAAGCTGGGAAATAGCCCCTTTAAGTGAATTCCGAAAAGATAGATGGATGAGGCCAAACGTCAAACCCCCAGATGACCGGAATGTAAATATGAAGTGTACGAGATTAATTCATCATTCACTATTCATGCTGAAATGTACGTTCATGAGCATGACTAATCTGATTATATGCATTTTCTAAGCTAAAATGCGAAATATTAGGAAGGACATTATTTGCATAGTTCTTCTAAAAGGATTCTTATCAGTGAAGTTTTTATTTTTAATTGTCATGTTGTTGTTGACTGGTTGGCAGTACATGTAGGCTCCTGTTTGCGCCATGTGGCTTGTTTTAGTGTATTATTCTCAGGCACTTGTGTTGTCCATGCTCCCTGCTGTTGTACTCCAATTAAACGTTTCCTTTAGCAGGCCACCTGCCATTACCATCAGCAGGAGGCGAGGGATTTCAGTTCTTGAGAGCGGAAATTATAAAGGGCTCCGAGTAAATGATTGATGAAGTCAATCCTGACACAGACAGAAGACCATAGCTGTGATTGTATCCGAAAGTGTGAGAGTGTGTAACATTAAACATATGTTGATGAAAAGGATACTCACTTTCATTCTTGTACTGTTTGTTATCCTCCTCTTTCTTCGTTGGATAGGCATTGTACACTACCATTTAACAGTTTGGGGTCAGCAACTTTTTTTTGAAGAAACCAATCAGCAAGGACACATTAGATCGATCAAATGAGAGTAATTTTCATTGAAAATTCTGCTTTGCCATCAGTGGAATAAACTAGAATAAAATATTGAAATATATTCAAATAGAAAACAGTTATTTTAAATTATATTAATGTTTCACAGTATTACCATGTTTTTGATCAAATAAATGCAGCTTTGGTGACCATAAGAGACTGCTTTCAAAGAGGCAAAATGCTGAAATATGTACTATTAGGGCTGGGTGATAATTCGATAATGATAATTATTGCGATATAATTTTCCTCGATAAAACGATATGAAGAGTTTGATAAATGTTCGATATAATGTTTATGTGCCAGAAGCAGAACGAAACCGCGTGACTCATTCAAATCACGTTAAGGCTGATTTATACTCGACGGGTCTGCTAGTTTGCTTTGAGTGCGTGCGCCAAATATGACATCATTGCGGTGACGGCGGAAGTTCGCTTTGAGTGCGTGCGATGTTTTTCGCATGGCGGTGTGCATTTTTTTGCAACTTTCCACGCAGCTCCGCTTCTGAAGATGCACGAGTTCTGGGCGATTCTAGCCGAAACATACACGTCTGTGCCGGCATTTGTGTACATTTTTTTATTGTTTGAATTATTAAATTAAATGTTTTATTTAAAAAAAAATGTTTTATTATTATTATATTTAAATGATCTGCTCGGATCACAGTTCAAACTGCTGCGTCGCGTTTACTCGGTCACGTGAACACTAAGCAGCGCTGTGAGATCTAGTCAGTGTGAAACTTGAATTCAGAGAAGAACAAGCCGAACAGGATAAACACTGTGTGCAACGAGACAGTCAGAAGGCTTTTCAATCTACATCTCCATTATTTACTATGGATTTACTGTAGTAACACTCACTGCACCATGGTATTGTGGCAGAAATGTGGGATATTCACACTGAAATTTACTACAGGAGTAATGGTATATAGGTATGGTATGTATGTGTGGTTAAGGCAGCAATAGCATGTGTGCATTTATACTGAATGGTTTTAGACCGTTTTTCATACAAATATGCTACCTAAAAACAGATTTTTCCATGTTATTGAGGTGCTATATGTGTGGTTTTAACAGTTTATCATGATTTAAATGTATGCTACTATGGGGGACGAATGCTTAGTAAAACATTTAAACACTTGATCAGAATAAAGGTTGCTATAATTTTTACTTATGTTACTGATTTTGATAATGAACAAATCTTTACCTCTGGATCCTAACTCAAGCTACTATCAAACGTGCATTTCTAAGAGACAAAAAAAAGATATTATTAATATTATGAGGCAACCCAAACCGGTTTCTTGATTTGAAACAATATC
The DNA here is from genome assembly GCA_027564155.1 of Gymnocypris eckloni scoliostomus. Taxonomy (NCBI): domain Eukaryota; kingdom Metazoa; phylum Chordata; class Actinopteri; order Cypriniformes; family Cyprinidae; genus Gymnocypris; species Gymnocypris eckloni. Next base: position 13,339,385 of record CM050427.1, on the reverse strand, counting down.
ACTCATTAGAACATGCAGAAACTAAGAAATACATTTGTCTATTTAGATATTTATTTTGTGAAGGAAAATGAATGGTCTTGTTTCTACAACTTTCACTTTGGAGCAAAAATCTGGCTTTAAACTCGAAATAAATAAAGATTTGACATTTATCATTATAATTATCGATAGATATGAAAAAATTGTCGTGATAATTTTTGGGGGTTATATCGCTCAGCCCTATGCACCATGTATTAAACCTTATTTAGCTAAACATTGCTTTGTTTGTCTCTTTCCAGATTACCACACTGATCAATCACAAAGACAAGCTCAAGAAGACGGAGAAGACCTTACGGGCCATCCAGAGAGTGGGGCAGGCGGTCAGTGTTGCAGTTGGCCGCTTCGTGGCGGTGGGTGAAGCCATTGCAGCAGAGAATGAAGACTTGAAGGATGAGATGGGACTGGCTTGCTTTGACGCCCGCAGAGCAGGTTAGTCTGTCACTACTCAACTGGAAGAGCAATGACACACACGCAGTTTTAATGGGTAGAGTTACCAGGCAACGAGGAACAGGAAATGGACAGCTGGGTTAAACATTGTGGAACTTGTCAACAAGCTCAGGACTGCCTGTCAGGGTTGAACACCATGCAAAATTGATTTTAAATTCCTTTCAAATCTAATTTAATTGATGTAGCTTACAGGAATTGCATTTCAAGTTGAATTTAAGGAAGTATAAATAAAATGGATTGAAATATCCAATAGACATACATTTACTCCTGTAAATGTATAATACTTTTATTTTTTTCTCAATGAAATCTGTTGTAACATTATAAATGTCTTTACTGGCACTTTTGATCAATGTAATGCATCCTGAATAAAGGTATTAATACATTTACTGACCTCAAACTTTTGTACGGTAGTGTATAATACATTTAAAATCCTCAAAATGGAGACAAACAACATGAAATAAATCTGTGAGCAAGTTAAACCTAATTTTTATGTTTCATAAAAATACTTATTGAAAGATAAATTAAATTCCAATCTATCCAAATCATTTGTAGCAAATTAAATGGATGCAGCCAATTCAAAAATCAACTGCCAAATGTCAAAATTTAGTCTATCAAATTTTATGTTAAGCTGAATTTAATATACACGATTTAAATGAATATGCAGAGTTTAATATTTTTTAAGCCTATAATTTGATGCAAATAAGATTTTCACATCCATACTGTATGGACGCAGCTGTTTTGAGATGCATGGAACCAGGAGCAGCTTTTTTCGTGGTACGATGTCTGAATCTGTTGGGGTATGTGAAAGGGAGAGTGCTGCAGTTTCTCTTCTATAAAACTCTCGATGTCCCATCTGTCTCTGAAGAGTTTGCCTAAAAATACCCCACAAATGTGCGTTTCCATATCTCTCGTTTGTGACGAAGTGTTGATGTGCTTGCTCTTAGAATAACCAACACTCGCACAAAGAGATTTGATCTGTTCTGACAGTTTAAAGAGGTTTACAAAGGCAAGCAGCTGCAGTTATGAAATAAATACATCTGATATGAGTTGACATCTGTGAGGCTTTGTATAAAAACTAGATGATTCTGAGAATTACTTATTTAATAGACTAGTACCCTGGGAATTAATGCACTATAAAAACATATTTTTTGAAGTTGTTAATAAAACATTATTGGAATAGGCCCATTTTGTACAATCAAATATTATTTCAGTCTTTCTACTTCAAAATGTACTTGCCATTTGTGAAAGTTCTGACTGAAAACTGTTTCAAAGTATCTTTTTTTCAAAATCTTTCAGTGTGTAGAGATGAAAAATGAATTTTATTTGTAATTAAAAAAAAAATGTTATTTGAAATAAATGCCACTTGATATTTTATAATGTAATGTCATGAATTGATACACTTTCAAGTGTGAGTCCAAATAATCTTTTGCACGACTGTATTTAGTAGCAAAACAAGCGCTGTGTCAATCAAATGCGACTATCTCAAAGATTCAAAGTGTGTTGTGGTTTACATTTGTCCCTCCGGAGCTCTGTTCTGTATCTATAAATACTGATAGTTGGTGGTCTCTCCCACCTCCCTTCCCATACCTCCCAGGGCAACAACACCGGAATTAGACTGGCTTCACGTTAGTTATCAGACTCCCCACAGTGTTTGAACGCTCACCCACACATTTAATCCTCCTGATTATTACACGGGCCGCCCATGTGTGACGGTTAAGTGAAGTTTAGCCCAAAACACATTTAGGCAGGTGGGGAAAAAGTAACGTAGACTCGTCTCAGGAGAATAAGTCAGATGTTATAGAGTGGTGAAATCTTTTTGTTTATAGAATAGCTAAACTAGTTCAGCTGAAGTATGATAGCACATCGTCTGAAGGAGATGAAAGAGAGCTTTCATTGAAAAGGGGAAGCCCTGATTTGAGAAATGACATGTGACTTTGTGTGTAACCACAGATGTGACACAGTGGCCTGCACGTCTTTAAATCCAGGAGCTTGTTTTGAATGATGTAGAGATTACATTGCTGTGATTTGCTTTCATCTTCTCAACAGCAGGATGGAGGAGGATGTGTTTTGAGTACTAGTCTGTGTGGTTTTAAAGTGCACTACGATTCATTGTGGTTGTTTCTTCAACTATGGGCTCTTTTGGCTTTGTGTTTTTTATAGACAAAATGAAATATCATTACATCTTTTGTTTATTAGCAATTTCCAGCAGTTGTTTCTGTATCTGAAGGTCGTGAATGTTTTTTTTCAACTGCCAACTCCTTTGTCTTATCACAACTAGCATTATGTATTCAAATTTTATACAATGAAATAATATTTTCTTACATTCTTACATTTGCGTCGTAGTATGACGGCGTTTTAGTGCCACATAAAAAAAAATAAAAAATCTAAGATTACGAGATTAAAGTCGTAATATTTCGAGAATAAAGTCGAAACTACGAGAAAAAAAGTCGAAATGTTACGAGAATAAAGTTGAAACGTTACGAGAATAAAGTCGAAATGTTACGAGAATAAAGTCGAAACACTACGAGAATAAAGTCGAAACACTACGAGAATAAAGTCGAAATGTTACGAGAATAAAGTCGAAACACTACGAGAATAAAGTCGAAATGTTACGAGAATAAAGTCGAAACACTACGAGAATAAAGTCGTAATATTTCGAGAATAAAGTCGTAATATTTCGAGAATAAACTCATAATATTTCGAGAATAAACTCGTAGTAATACGAGATTAAACTCCTAATATTTTGAGAAAAATCACGGAATTGCTAGAAACAATGGATGTGGATTATTTGGTTAAATCCTACTTTAGATTAGTATTTAGCAATAAGGAAATTCTTTGTCTTTTGGCGCATCAGCACGCAGTTTATATTCGCATATTTGGAGACGTCGAGCGCACCGAAGTTCAACTCCTTCAGGGTCGATTTCTTTGATCACCATCCTCATAGTCTCTTGAGAAACAACATATCCTCTTCGAATAGCACGCAGATGTAACCATCGATATCCTTGGAGTCGACCACTGGTCGCCATCTCAGACTGCACAAAAGAGGCAATTTCCTCAATGTCTGTCTGATTGTTTCTTCTGAATAAATTAAGTTTTCTACATAACCGCTGCAGTGTCCTTTTACTAATTATAACTCCGTGCTGATGCGCCAAAAGACAAAGAATTTCCTTATTGCTAAATCCTAATCTAAAGTCGTAATATTACGACTTTATTCTCGTAATATTACGACTTTATTCTCGTAATATTTCGACTTTATTCTCGTAACATTACGACTTTATTCTCGTAATATTTCGACTTTATTCTCGTAACATTTCGACTTTATTCTCGTAACATTTCGACTTTATTCTCGAAGCGTTTCGACTTTATTCTCGTAACGTTTCGACTTTATTCTCGAAGTGTTTCGACTTTAATCTCGTAATCTTAGATTTTTTTTTTTATGTGGCACTAAAACGCCGTGGTATCGTAGAAACTTGATTCGAAAAAAAAAAAAATTACAGCTTCATAAGAATTGACGCACAATAAAAAAATGTTTTCATCTGTCAAATGACATTTACCTTCTCAAGCATACTTTTATGATTTTGTCTCCTTAGTAACAATCAAACTTCAGCAGTTGTGTATTAGTTTAGCAAAATTCATTTATTTGTTTTATTGAATTATCTCTTTTGAATTATCTCTATTGCTCACAAAATTATCTCTATTGCTCACAAAATTATATAAAATGACTAATTATTGCTCACAAAATTCTTCGCGTATTTCACCATTTTAAACGATTATAGTTTTAAAAATATATTTTTCTGATGGATTTTTAAGATTGAACATCTAGGCTGGAAAACAAAATCTATCCATGGAAGTTGACAGTTGAAAAGCAAAAATAAATTATCAAGAAAATTTTGCAAATCTGTTAGATTTAATAAAAATCAATCCCTGGGATATAAAAGTATTTGTTGTGAAACAAAGTTGAACATTATCTTAACCTGAAGGTTGGGAACTCTAGATACAGTTTTGCTGAGAATGCATTATTTTCTCTTTGTCTTGCTTCTCAGGGACCTCTCGGCCTTATATAGACAGATAGATAGTTGCTTTTGGGCTACGATGGGATACTATAGTACTTTAAATTAATGAAGTGCATCCAGAAGCAGCGGATGTATGCTGAGACGATGTCTTTAAAGGGCATCGGTGCAGAGATCTCAATGCTTCACTCTCTATGCAAGCCGAATGCCTGAGGCCGTGTCTCTTAAAAGCAGGAAACTCTCTAAAAAGAGTTGGCTGAAAATGCCAGCCGCTAAGGAAGGACAGCACCACATTTCTGGTGCCGCTCAAGGGATTCGGCTATAAGCTTCCACAAAGACACCGCTTCAAAGCTCAAGAAAGACATAGAGGCAGCAAACAATCCCCTCCAGAAACAAGAATGTTTCAGTATGGCCGCTGCTAAACAAGAGAGACGAAAACCAACAAAGCAGGAAATGTGGGCATTGTTCCCAGTCAGATGACTGTGGATAGGTGTGCTCAAACTGGCCAAGTCATTTGCCCAACAATGCAGCGTTCTGCACACGGCACATTGATTGTTAAAAGCACTTTGCGATTTAACAAAGATAAGCTGTCAGATGCAATCAGGACGGTGTCTTCAGATGGACAAATGTGGCATTTAACATGAAACCGAGCTGTTTCCCGTCAGAAATTGCTCTCATTTCCATGTCTAAAACATCTGTCTGTAGGCCTCAACATCTTTCTCCTTTCACTTTTGAATTTGTCAGTCTTTCTGTCTCAGAATAACACTGCTTTATTGAGGCACGAGGCAGGGAACTGCACTCATCAAGCTTCCTTTCAGCACATTCCAACTAGGACATGACACTCCAGCTGTGCCACCCTGCCCAAAAATAAGCCAGCATAGCATATGTGTCTAGACAGGGTTGTGTGCTAGTTGACGCCCGCGGAGGAAAGTGAGATGTTTATTGATGTTCTGAAACATCATCATCATCAGGCATTATAGGAGAACATTTTGAGCTGTTAAACTGGCAAAAGAAGTTTAAAAAAGTATTGAATAAAAGGGTGCCGTTAATTGTGGCCAATGTGTATTAGAGAAATGTTTTATTTCGTTATGATATTTTCCCCCATTTTAAATTCTTATCCAATAAAAGGTTTGATTTGTTTTATACATACTTATTTCCGGTCTGACGCATGCCTATGAATGGAAGTCAATGGAATGAAAAGTGCAGTGTGACCGCCCCTTAACGCATTAAAAATATTTAATTAGGGTTGGCCGCCCCACTCACAACTGCTGCTACTCATTAGTAGAGACTTTAAGACCTGAAGTGGGTCAGAATTAATATAAAGATAGTTGTGAGAAAATAAGATGCATGTCAGATCCGCGTCACGTTCAGCAGCAGCTTTTAAAGCAATAGCAGACAAATGAGCTAATAACCAGCTGCTGTGATGTCTATTAATCCAAGAAAAAAAAAAAAAAGAGGAAATAAATTAACGTTTTATAGCTTTAAAGGGCTCATCTATATTTAATTTTGTAAAACTATTTCTATAAAAACTATTTTATAGAGACATATTGATATCAGTGATGCTTGCCTTCAATCATAAAAAAGATGCCATTAAAGAAATATTAAATATATACTGTCTTTATGTTGTTTGCACATTGTACATTTGAAGATTGAATGTGAAATGATTGCAATATAAAAGTATATTTAAAAACTTTAATGTTAGGTGGGATTAATCACGATTAATTTTAGAAAAATGTGCGATTAATTAGTAAAAAAAAAATTTACCTTGCTAGTACTGAGTTGGACCCCCTTTTGCCTTCAGAACTGCCTTAATTATTCGTGACATAGATTCAACAAGGTGTTGGAAACATTTCTCAGAGATTTTGATCCATATTGACATGATAGCATCACACAGTTGCTACAGATTTGTCGGCTGCACATCCATGATGCGAATCTCCCGTTCCGCCACATTCCAAAGGTGCTCTATTGGATTGAGATCTGGTGACTGTGGAGGCCATTTGAGTAAAGTGAACTCATTGTCATGTTCAAGAAACCAGTCTGAGATGATTTGAGCTTTGTGACATGGTGCATTATCCTGCTGGAAGTAGCCATCAGAAGATGGGTGCACTGTAGTCATAAAGGGATGGACATGGTCAGCAACAATACTCAGGTAGGCTGTGGCATTTAAACAATGCTAAATTGGTACTAAGGGGCCCAAAATGTGCCAAAAAAATACCCCCCACACCATTACACCACCACCACCAGCCTGAACCGTTGAGACAAGGCAGGATGGATCCATGCTTTCATGTTCTTTACACCAAATTCTGACCGTACCATCTGAATGTGACAGCAGAAATCGAGACTCATCAGACAGGCAACGTTTTTCCAATCTTCTATTGTCCAATTTTGGTGATCTTGTGTGAATTGTAGCTTCCGTTTCCTGTTCTTAGCTGACAGGAGCAGCACCCGGTGTGGTCTTCTGCTGCTGTAGCCCATCTTCTTCAGGGTTTGACGTGTTGTGCGTTCAGAGATGGTGTTCTGCATACCTTGGTTGTAACGAGTGGTTATTTGAGTTACTGTTGCCTTTCTATCATCTCTAACCAGTCGGCCCATTCTCCTCTGACATCAACAAGGCATTTTTGTCCACAAAACTGCCGCTCACTGGATATTTTCTCTTTTTCGAACCATTCTCTGTAAACCCTAGATATTGTTGTGCGTGAAAATCCCAGTAGATCAGCAGTTTTTTAAATACTTAGACAGCCCATCTGGCACCAAAAACCATTCCACGTTCAAAGTCACTTAAATCCCCTTTCTGATGCTCGATTTTAACTTCAGCAAGTCATCTTCACCACATCTAGATGCCTAAATGCATTGAGTTCCTGCCATGTGACTGGCTGATTAGCAATTTGTGTTACCAAGCAATTGAACAGGTGTACCTAATAAAGTGGCGGTGAGTGTATATATATATATACAGTGTATGTGTGTGTGTGTGTGTGTGTGTGTATATATGTATGTGTGTGTGTATATATATATATATATATATATATATATATATATATATATATATATTAATACTAATACACAAAGAAAATATAATACAAAATAAATGTAAATATATATAATTAGTATTTTTCATTTTATATATAATTTTTTTAAATAAAATGTAAGTGGTTCTTGCATATGGAAAACTTTCTGTCATTGCATCAAGTGGTTGCTAAAGCATTTTGAGGGTTTCTATCTTGTTTTTTTGTAGTTACAAGACCTGGGTCGTTATCTTATGGTTGTTTACTTGCTCAATTCAGTTAGTCAGTAAAGCCCACCCTCAAGTCTCTATAATATAATAGAGAATATATAATATACTTTAGTTGTGATTGCTTAAGGATTTTATCTTAAATCTTAAGTCCGATCGCTTAGAGAAGTAATAACACACCTCTTCTCAACAATCCACATGATTTGTGGCATCATTTACTCCATAATAATAATAATTTATTCAATTTATATAGTGCTTTTCTGGGTACTCAAAGCGCTTTACATAGAAGGAGGGAATCTCCTCAACTACCACCAATGTGCAGCATCCACCTGGATGATGATGCGACGGCAGCCATATTGCGCCAGAACGCCCACCACACACCAGCTTACTGGTGGAGAGGAGACAGAGTGATGAAGCCAATCAGTGTATGGGGATAATTAGGAGGCCATGATGGTCGGAGGCTAGTGGGTGAATTTGGCCAGGATGCCGGGGTTACACCCCTACTCTTTTTCGAAGGACATCCTGGGATTTTTAATGACCACAGAGAGTCAGGACCTCGGTTTAACATCTCATCCGAAGGATGGTGCTTTTTCAGTATAGTGTCCCCGTCACTATACTGGGGCGTTAGGACCCACACAGACCACAGGGTGAGCACCCCCTGCTGGCCTCACTAACACCTCTTCCAGCAGCAACCTAGTTTTCCCAGGAGGTCTCTTATCCAGGTACTGACCACGCTCATCCCTGCTTAGCTTCAGTGGAAAACCGGTCCCATATAATGGGAGTTATATGCTGAAGTGTAATTAACGGTTTGAACACTTTAACTACAATATCTTGTGATTGCATCTAAACTTGTTTGTGTATGTGTGTGTGTGCACACTTTTCTTACATTCTGCCATTTATCTCCTGCAGGCATTGCCATAGCTCAGCTGACGGATGTGTCCAGTTTGGAGCAGTGTGAGGGTGATGGGCGCAGCACGGTGTTTAGTGACAGGACTGGCATGGTGAAAGCTGCTCGCATGCTGCTCTCCTCTGTTACCAAAGTCCTGGTGCTTGCAGACTGCATCGTTATCAAACAGATCATAAGCTCTCGCAACAAAGTACGTATTGTCTGCTTGGTTCAAGTACTTGTGCACTGGCCTTTACAAGCACTCAAAATGGCACTCCTCTTTTACTGTCAAGTACAAGAGTACACAGGCGCACAAGCAGGCTAGTGGTTGCTCTCAGATGCTATCGCCACATATTTAGAGTTCTTCTGCTTTGGAGATAGTTGAAGAGAAATGGCACAGGATAAAGTAGGAGGCCTGTCTGAACATTCATGTCGGTGAGATGAGGAAGTGGACAGTGTCTATGTGTGTGCGCCTGTTTGTGCTTTCAGATCTGGAGCTAATCATGTCCAGTTAGGGGTGTTTGGACGGCCAGGCAGCAGAACAGCTCTCCATTAGAGAGAAACACAATTGAATTTGTCCCTGACCATGCCTGATAACACCCACTCCTAGCTAGCTAACCTCAAATAGAGGCTTCCCTTATCAATTTTCTCCCATGCGAGCATCTCGGACTGCTTCCGCTGAGCCTATTGGTACATATAAGAGTTCTTTCCTACACATACTCACGCTTTGCTCTATATGCACAGTTTCTGTGGTTTGTCTCTACTAATATGTAACTTAAACATGGTTTGGCGGTTTAAGAATTTAAGAGAATTTTCTTGTTTAAGAAACTTTGCCTTGTTAAAACTACTATGTTATGGAGCGGTTGCAACCGTTGTAGCTATTGAAACACTTAAAAGTATGTCTTGTTGCAGGTGTCCAACAAAATAGTTTAATTTATTTTACATTAATAATAATAATGATCAGAAAAATATATATACAATATATATATATATATATATATATATATATATATATATATATATATATATATATATCAGAGGTGGAAAGAGTACAAAATATTCTACTCAAGTAAAAGTACCATTACATTACTGAAATTTTACTTAAGTACAAGTAAAAGTACCAGTCTAAAATATACTCAAGTAAAAGTAAAAGTAGCTCATTTAAAATTTACTCTGAGTAAAAATTACTTAGTTACATTTTAACAATGGGAGGAGGAAAAAATGGGATAGACCAAAGGTATCAAACTCAGTACCTGGAGGGCCACAGCCCTACACAGTGTAGATATTACCCTAATTAAACACATCTGATACAGCTAAACTAATCATTTAGGCTTAGTTGAAAACTACATGGTAAGTGTGTTGGAGCAGGGTTGGAACTAAACTCTTTAGGGCTGTAGCCCTCCAGGAACTGAGTTTGACACACCTGTGATATGGGCCTATAAATCTCAAACTAGGTGTTTTTAATTAAAGGAATCGGTTAATTAGAATAATAAGACATTTGGGCTGTTACCAGGCAAATTAAATCAGTACCAGCAAAATTCATCTTTGCAATGCAGAGGAAACGCAGAAGCTTCATCTGAAGTGGCATTTAGATGTATTTACACTGACATGAATGCATTTAGCCTGCAGTTACAAATGCAGAAATAATGTTTTGATAAATAAGACATAAAATGTGACCCTGAACCACAAAACCATAAGGGTCCATTTTCCTAAATTGCGATTTATACATCATCTGAAAGCTGAGTAAATCATATTTCCATTGATGTATGGTTTGTTATGATCGGACAATATTTTAAAATCTGGAATCTGAGGGAGCAAAAAATCCAAATATTGAGAAAATCTCCTTTAAAGTTGTTCAAATTAAGCTCCTAGTTTTGATATATTTACAGTAGGAAATTTACAAAATATATTAATGGAACATGATCTTTACTTAATATGCTAATGATTTTTGGCATAAAAGACAAATGTATAATTTTAACCCATACAATGTATTGTTGGCTATTGCTACAAATATACCCCAGCGACTTAAGACTGGTTTTGTGCTCCAGGGTCACAAATGTTAAATAGTCATTAGAAATAAAAAAATAATAATAATCAAAAGATACTTTAAATGTTAAATTAGAACCACCAGTAGGTGTCAGCAAGTCACTCATAAGAGAGTCATTGCGATTGAACAGAATCATTTAAACGGTTAATTCAAGGAATGAAACACGTCATTGCTCAGAGTCAGAGACGCAAAACTGTGTATGGTGGCTGTGTTTGGAATTATTTTTGTTGTCGAAATAGAGCAAAAACAGGCAATATGGTGTCTAAAGTCTCTTAATTAACTTCTTGTTTTTTGAACTGTTGTAAAAAGCAAAACTACAGGCCTGTGTAATCATGGTGATTTTTTGAGAAAAACGGCATTCTTCGTGTGATGTTGACTTACTATATTAAATTATATAAATATATACATTTTCTGCTTCTATATCTTCAATTTTGTGATCATTCTAAACGCATTTTAACAGACTGAATCACGCAGTGAAAGAAAGCACTCCCGTTAAAACAACAATTACTATATTATCTCAGATGATATTGCACAGCCTGCACCACTGTCTTTTTGGCTCATTTGTGCAAAACCTTTTGCTAAAAGCTTCGTTTTAACCATCAATGCAATGATGTAAGTATTTACCTTACGTTACCTCTACATGCTTGCGAAGGGCGATGTCGAGATGTTATAAGCTGCTAGTTCGGTCTCCCGAGGCAAACACAGCTTACACTGCATAATAGAGCATGAATATATGGCCAGGGGTTCACTTCATTTCCTTCGAATTCAACTTCAGCAGAGTACAACGGTGTTTGGTTTTCAGCTGGGTCTGCACCATTAGGGGCCGTTCACATATCGCGCCTAAAACGCATGGAAACGCTAGGCGCTGCTTTCTCCTTTTTCCAATGCGCTCGGGCGGTTGCGCTCCGGGCGTTTGTCGTTGCTAAGCAACCATCAGCTGCGCTCTCCGTTACACCCACGGCATTCTGAAAAGTTGAGATGTTTTTATCTCGTGCGGCGGCGACGCCGCCTGGAAAAAAGCGTGTCGCTTCCATTATGGCCGCGCATACCGCGCGTCTACATTTGAAATAACGAACTTAAGCGGCAAAGACGCGATATGTGAGCGGCCCCTTAAAACGCCTGTCTTGTCCGTCTGCATCTTTCTTGTGATTTTTTGCGCCAGTTTCTTCTTCTACCCATTATTTGCTGCAGTTGTTTCCACGGAGCGATTTTTTTTTACTCAGTAACGAATGTGTTTTAAAATGTAGCGAAGTACAATACTTCCCACAAAATATACTTAAGTAAAAGTAAAATTACAGATTAAAAAATTACTTAAAAAGTACAAGTACACAAAAAGCTACTCAATTACAGTAACGCGAGTAAATGTAATTAGATTACTCCACCTCTGATATATATATATAAAAATATATATATATATATTCTGAACAAAATGATAAACGCAACACTTTTGTACACAAAAGACCTAATTCTCTCAAATATTGTTCACAAATGAACATTCAATTCACAGGCAACAGCTCTGGTGGACATTCCTGCAGTCAGCATACCAATTGCACGCTCCCTCAAAACTTGCAACATCTGTGGCATTGTGCTGTGTGATAAACCTGCACATTTTAGAGTGGCCTTTTATTGTGGCCAGCCTAAGGCACACCTGTGCAATAATCATGCTGTCTAATCAGCATCTTAATATGCCACACCTGTGAGGTGGATGGATTATCTCAGCAAAGGAGAAGTGTTCACTAACACAGATTTAGACAAATTTGTGAAAGATATTTGAGAGAAATCTGCCTTTTGTGTACATAGAAAAGTCTTAGATCTTTGAGTTCAGCTCATGAAAAATGGGGGCAAAAACAAAAGTATTGTGTTTATAATTTTGTTCAGAGTATATATATATATATATATATATATATATATATATATATATATATATATATATAATTCATAATTCATAAAATACAAATGATGTATTATTGATCATATAGCCACAAGAAAGTAAAATCGCAAATAAATCTTATTTAATATCTCAATTGTTTTCTATACAGTGAGATTAAATGGAGCAATATTCTTCTTTGTTAAGCCTCTTGCTTCGGAGATCCCTAGTAATCAAAAGACATTGGAAGCGATCTCAACAGCTTCACACACTATTGCTCAGATTTGCCACAGTGCCTCTATTCTCTTACTGTATAGCAGCAGTTGTCTCAGTTGAGTCTATTTTTATTTCTTAGGACAGACATCTGAGATAAAGCTCATTTATAAATAAAACGCATTATTAAAGCAACCTTTATGCAGTACCTTTTTTTTCAGGGCTGTAGCTGAGAAAGACTTTGGTTTTATGTATGTGTGCAGGTGCTGGTTACCCTGGAGCAGCTGGAGAGAGTCAGCACTTTTCAGGAATTTGTCCAAATCTTCAGCCAATTTGGGAATGAGATGGTAGAGTTTGCCCATCTCACAGGAGACAGACAGAATGTAAGTGACCTCTCACTCTCTCTCACACACACACACACACACACACACACACACACACACACACACACACACACACACACACACACACACACACACACACACACACACACACACACACATCCCCCTGCTCACCCTCCATCGTTCCCTCACTTCACTTTACAGATAATCACACTGATAAGGACACTTCCTATGGCATATGTGTATAGCCTGTGTAGATTTATACATCGGATGAGGGGAGAAAGGGAAGATAATGGAGGGATTTTAGTTATAAGAACTGATCTGTGTTGCACACTGCAATTTCAATCAGCAGCTCTCAAACCCCACTGATAAAAACCTTTGGGATAAGATGCACTCGACCGCAGTGCAGAACAGATGGATGGAGCGAAACGCTAGTGGTGCTTATTAACAGGAATTCACAATTGTAAGCCTCATATCAGCATGTGTTTGCAATGCAAAAAACATTTGCTAGATTAGGGAATTGTACTGTGTTTATAAATTAATGTTAGAATGTTTTTCATTATCAATGCTCTATTGGGAAAAAAACATACCTGCATATGGTCAAGCTAGTTTTGCTGCAGGGTGGAGATTAGATGTGGGTTTTGTTGATAAAGAACAACAGCTTTTAAACAGGGGTCCACATGGGGCTGCTAATGGGCCTGCTTAAAATTTGCAGTGAAAAATAAAGTTTTTACTGTTTTAGGGGGCAATTCACAAAGAATCATCAGGTTAAAATATTCTGTAAAAATGAAAGATGCTGCAAAAGATGGCAATGGTCAAAAACGTCATAGAAAAACAATGGAATGAAAAAATGCGTTCTGAGTGCCACTTATTCTGCTTTTTGAAGACTGGAAATCTTCATTAATTGCTTTATTATACATTTTAAAGAACTACATTTGAATGTAATTGTATGGACAGACATATATTTTAAGCTATAAATAAAAATAAAAACAAATCAAATCCTATTTTTGTATGGATTTTTTTTACAAATATTTGTAGAAATGTTTAGAAGCAAACAATGTATTATTTAGCAAACAGTGTATTGTCTTTTTATTACACTTACTATTTTTCTATATTTTACTATATTTTTTGTATATTTTAGAAAGTCAGTCTCTTGCAAGATTATACCTATTTTTGGATTGTTCTTGGTATTAAAAATCTTGAAAATCCCTGATCTATATAGTAGATTGGCTTATGGCCACCATAGTACTGATTTACATTGGGGTCCAAAAGTGTGCTAACGTAACACATACGGTACAAAACAAAGTAAAAAGTTCAACATTGTGGCTCAATATTGGCCTTCACGATTGTTCGATCACCACATGAAACCATATCAAACCAGCCCCATCAGAAACTGGTTTCAACTGATTGCAGTGCATGGCCGGTTCTCCTTCCAAGGACGTCTCCGGAGTCCCATCATGATTAGGAAAGTAGTAATATGAATATGAATGACACGAGAAACTATAGGAAAGGCTGTCTAATTTCAATCAGGAAGCTTCTGTATGTGTTTGATAATGTTTCACAAACGCATCACGTTCTTATCTCTGCAGAGCTTTCCTGCCAATCTGCGACCTCCATATTTTCAGTTTTATTCAGAAGAACATAATAACAGATAATCACTTCTCCTTTTGTGAGCCATGGTTCCCAGCTGGGGTGAGAGATCAGGTTCCTCTCATTCTCTCCGTCATGCACACACACAGTCTGTCAGTCACAAATCCCTAATGTCTCACGATGCGCCGAGTGAGCGCAGCTCTATTGAGTTATATTCCAGCTCGCTCCGTGTCGGTGGAAGGCATTATGTCAGTGCTATCTCTACCAAGGAGCAAATTTACCCTTCATTCTAAGCAAGACCTTGAAAATGAACACTTATGAGTTCTGTAGATCTCCTGACAGCCTGCGTCAGATGGTTAAGATTCAAGTCAAGAGCAGTTGATTTGTTAGAAACGCTAGTTTTATTATGAATCAGTCAGATGTGTTTCATAAGCACTTTGTGGAAATCTTAACTGAACTAAATTGATAACACAATGTAATTCCAGCCTCAAACCTAAGACGAGATTTCAGAATATTTGAAAGCACTCGAGGCATTGCATGTTTTCTCATATTTGTCTTGTGGATTCTTGTTTTCCTCAGGATCTGAAGGATGAAAAGAAAAGAGCTCGGATGGCCGCCGCACGTGCTGTGCTGGAGAAATGCACCATGATGCTCCTCACAGCCTCTAAGGTAGGATTGTGGAAGAGAGTACCATCTGCTGTCTGAAACATGTTAATATCAACGTGTGTATTTCTGCGTAAAAACCTGAGTGTGAATGATATTATGCAGAAATAATGAGGCATCAAAAAAGTTTCAGTTTTAGACACAAATTTAGGAATAAAGACCCGTTCACACCAAGGACGAGAACTATAAAGATAACGATAAATATATAGTTCTAAAAAACATTCTCAATATTAAAGAACAGCAGAGTCCACACCACAACTATAACGATAAAGGTACAGAGAAACGACTTCGTTGGAATCATTTTCAGAACGTTTGTTTCCAGCTGATGAACAATAAAACCTCTACAGCCATTAAGAATCAATCCTGTTATATATATAGACGATATCGTCCGCTGGTGTGGACGCTAATATTATCTTTATAGTTATCGTTCTTGGTGTGAATGGGCCTTAAGCTAAACCAATGAGCAAATCATTTGTGGTGGCCATGTATAAATATGCCTGTGGTCACATATGTAATAATATTTGATTATCTATATGTATAATAATTTATTACTGTTCAGAAATTTGGGGTCAGTAAGATATTGTTTTTAAGAAATTAATAGTTTTTATTGAGCAAAGATGTATTAAATAGATAAAAAGACAATAAAGACATTTATAATATTACAAAATGTTTCTATTTCAAATAAAAGTATCACAGTTTTCACAAAAATATGAGGCAGCACAACCATTTTCAACATTAATAATGATAATGAATATTTCTTGAGTAAATCATATTATAATGATTTCTGAAGGATCATGTGACACTGAAGACTGGAGTAATTCTGCTTTGCCATCTTATATTACATTTTTAAATATAATCAAAATAGAAAATTATTTTATATTGTAATAATATTTCACATTATAACTGTTTTTATTGAATGCTTGATCAAATAAAATAATTAAATATTTGGATATATAAAATATTTTATGATATATTGAAATTTTGTATGAGAACATTTCCTGCACGCATAACTAAGAAAACGTGTACACAATTATTATTGAATGAGAGCCATTATGTATGTTCACCTGAATTGCACTCAAATAATATTTTATTAATACTATTTTAGAAACGGATATATCTGGGAGTCCAAGATCTATCCAATGTTAGGGCTTATGAAAAATTACAATGTTATTGTTGTACTGCTTTGTACATGTGTCATGGTTTTTACCACGGTAATATCATAGATTTTAGTCATGTATTTTACACACTCCTAGGAGTATGGTATGCAAAAAAGTATTCACAAAACACCAAGGTTGTCTTATGGCTATTAAAATACCGTGATATTGCAACCCAAATTCCAGAAATGTTGTGGCTGTTTTTTTAATTTGAATAAAATGATCACTAAAATATTTTCTAATTACATGAGCCAATATTTTATTCACAATAAAACATAGATAACATAACAAATGTTTAAACTGAGAAATGTTTAACATTTTAAGCACAAAATGAGCTAATTTCAAATTTGTTGCCTGATACAGGTCTCAAAATAGTTGGGACGGGGGCATGTTTACCATGGTGCAGCATATCCTCTTCTTTTTAAAACAGTTTGAAGACATCTGGGCATCGGGTTGTGAGTTTCGGTGTTGGAATTTGGTCCCACTCTTGCCTGATATAGGTTTCCACCTGCTGAAGTGTTTGTGGTCATCTTTGACATATTTTTCATTTAAGGATGCACCAAATGTTCTCTATAGGTGAAAGATCTGGACTGCAGGCAGGCCAATTCAGCACCCGGACTCTTCTACTATGAAGTCATGCTGTTATAATAGCTGCAGTATGTGGTTTTGCATTGTCCTGCTGAAATAGATGTAGTCTGGAGGGGAGCATATATTGCTCTAAAACTTTTATATTAAACCTTTCAGCATTCATAGTGCCTTCCAAAACATACAAGCTGCCCATACCGTATGCACTTCTGCACCCCCATACCATCATAGATGCTGGCTTTTGAGCTGAACACTGATGACACGCTGGAAGGTCTCTCTCCTCTTTAGCCTGGAGGACACGGCATCCGTGATTTACAACAAGAATGTCAAATTTGGACTCGTCTGACCATAGAACACTTTTTCACTTGGCCCACAGGCCATGACGGCGCTTCTGGACCATGTTCGCATATGGCTTCTTTTTTCCATGATTGAGCTTTGGTTGGCATCTGCAGATGGCACGTGGATTGTGTTTACCGACAGTGGTTTCTGGAAGTATTCCTGGGCCCATTTAGTAATGTCAGCAGAGCTGCTGTATGAGCAGCTGATGTGTAGTCTCGTAGAACTCGTGGCCAGTAATGTTATAGTGAAGTAGTTTTACTTTTCTGTAGTTTTTCAATGGCTCTCATACCGACGACATTACCTGAGCAGTTGCAGTCTGCGCATTTATAGCATGGACGGAGAAAATTTTTTATTTTCTAAAGCATACCCAAAAGTTCCATTACATGATACATATATTTTAACAATGACATTGAACCGAATGTATGAAGGAAACCGTTAAAATAACCACAGCATTAACAACAACCTTGAAATAAGAGTGCAAGGTTTATCTAATAATCAGATGCATGAAAGTAGCGTTTGTTGCCATAGCAAACAGACATCTGCACTTTTCTTTCAGAATCATCATTCCTGGATGGAGAGGAAAAGTTAAATACTATAGCATTTTATTTTATGAAAATGAGATAAAGTTTTCGCACTGAAAGAGAAGTGATCTCTCGCTCATAGAACATGCCAGGCTATATCTATAGCTGAGCTAAATAAAAAGCAGAATTATCTGATGAAACATTAAGACAATAAACACAATAAATAAATACAATTTATGAATGATGCAGTGCTAATTTACATATAATTTATTACAGTACAGATACTATAAAGTAAACTCTCTACCTTATTCTGTGCAGAACATTTTTATAATTGTTTGTAGTATAGGCTATAAAACAATCATAACATTTTAATAGGAATTCGTTTTTATACACATAGTGTATTTGATTTCTAATAGCAAATTCAAAGTAAGAGATAAGAAAATAATTTATAAAAAAAATATATTACGTACAAATAATTATTGTATTTCTGCCACTTCTGAAATGATGGCTGTGCCCCTGGTGTGACAAAATGTTAGCCTATACATAATACTTTTTAAAGCTCTTTTGAATTCTTGGTTTACATACATTTCTACATTTGCCATGTCATAGCATCATTAAACTAGCATCTAACAATGGACAAAAGTTAATTTTTTTCCCTCTAACCTATGGTAACCATATATGCTGCTGTGTAATTTGCCCTCTGACTAAGCATTTAAAGAATTTAGGGGAAGCATTTAAATAATCCTGTGAATGCACTTAAAGAATGCAGAATCGAATCGTGAATTGAATCGAATTGAATCATTCTGAATTTGCAAAAATCGTTCTTGAATCGAAAACCTGTGAATTCGCTGTTTACCCAAAGATTCACAGCCCTACTAATCATGTTACAGACCTGATGTCAATTAACTTACTTAGTTGCTAGATGTTCTCCCAGCTGAATCTTTTCAAAATGTCTTGCTTTTTCAGCCCTTTGTTGCCCCCGTGCTATCTTTTTTGAGAACTTTTGTAGGCCTCAAATTTTAAATGAGCTCATTTAGTGGATAAAAGTGTAAATTGTCTCTGTTTAAACTAGGGATGAGCAGCAGTGATCGAGTATTCAAGTGCTCGGCCGTGACCGCTATGATTGTTCATCGTTTTCGATCGTGGGAAAAAAAATCTGATTGGTTATAGCAGCACTTTGGGCAGCACCCTGAGCTCTGATTCTTTAGCTTGCAACAGCATGCGGTTCAAAGTATAGACATGAGAAGAGAGAGAAGCATGGCTTTGAAGTCACGTAGGGATGTCTGGGTACATATCTGAATAATCTAATAGAGGATGCACTGGAATATTAACATTTATTAACATGCTGAATGCGCTGCATATTTCCAGTGATTCGTTTCATGCTCAAATGCAATGCCCGATATTGACTGAGTTATTTGAGATGGTCATATTGCTTTTAGATGTTTCTTTAAAAAAAATACTGATCCTATAATAATGCAGCAGTGATGTGTTTCGTCATATTTGTTTAACAGTAGGCATACTTCAATTAAAATAGTTTTTGTACTTTGTATGGCTTCAAAAACACGCAGGCGATTTTAGGAATCACTTAATAATGTAGATGAAAATATTGCACAAATCTGCCATAAACATTAATGACATAAGCATTATAATGAGAACTTTACAGAATCATGTCCTTGCCCGTGTTTTAGTGTGCATAAAACACGGGCAAATGGGCAAACCTTTTGTGCAGATACAAGTTGTAATGTTACGTCTATGTTATGTATCTAAGTTATCTGATTAATATCATAGGAAGTGTCATAGAACAGGTTTCAGTTTATTGGCATAAAGTTAGCGTCACCTCAGGCAGCTATTTTTTTTAATAACATTGCTGCATCATAATCATAATAAAACATCTAATCATCACGTGTTCATGCTTTTATTGACATGTTTTCATGTCATATTTTTATTTTTCATAACAGCCTTCAGATATTTTATTATCTCCATTATGGCCATGCCCCCAGTACATGATTAATCATTTTGAAACCTATCGATGATCAGAAATTAATATAAGAAATTAAACGACGATAATAAATTGACAAAAATGCCCATTAACATTTATCTTATCGATGTTCTATTGTGAATAAAATATTGGCTTGTGTGATTTGAAAGTCTTTTAGTTTTCATTTGATTCAAATGTAAAAAACGTCCCAACATTTCCAGAATTCAGGTTGTAATATCTGATACCATCAATTACACTTTTTCATAAGGGTTTTTCCATAGTTGATATTGTCCATTCCTCTAAAAAGGGTGTTTTCCTTTCCTTATTCTAAAAAATGTAATAACATTGTTCTTCTGCATTTTGAAGATAGTTTTTGTTCCTCTTTGCCTCTCAGACTTGTCTGAGACATCCAGACTGTGAGTCGGCACGGATCAACAAAGAAGCAGTCTTCCAGCGTATGCGTCTGGCCCTGGAGCAAGTCATTGAGATTGTGACTGACACGAGGAGCGGTGGGGAGGCCAAAGCACTTCCTGTCAGCATCTACGCTGGGATTAAAGACTTTAAGGTGCAGGCGTAGGCCAAGGGCTCCTAGATGGATGTCACAATGGATAAAGTTTCTCTTTTAAAGATTTAGGGGTTCAAAGGTTTGGGGTAATTTTTATTTTAAGAAAGAAAGAGAGAGAAAGAAATTGATACTTTTTTTCAGCACAGGCACATTCAATTGATCAATAGTAAGAGTAAATGCGTGTATGATTTTACAAGAGATCTGTTTATAATTCAAGGTTTCCACAAAAATATTAATCTAGCAAAACTGTTTTCAACATTGATGATCACAAAAAATGTCTTGAATCTTGCATCAAATTAGAATGATTTCTGAAGAATCATGTGACACTGAAGACTGGTGTAACGATTCTGAAAATTCTGCTTTACCATCACAAGAATAAATTACATTTAAAAAAATAAAACAATAGAAAACAATTAGTTGAAATTTTAATTATATACAATATTATTGTATTTTTGATCAAATAAACAAAGCATTGGTAAGCAGGAGAGACCAACCAGGAACATCTGATTTCAAATACTTTTTTAAATAAAATAAATAATAATAAATACAATTTGGTGTTGCTATGTGCTTAGATGATACTTTATTATGAATATATAACTGATCGACTTGAATGCCTTGTGTTTTTTTGAATGTTTTTTTTTTGTGATTGACTTTTTTACAATTATTCTTTAAAAAGTTTCCTTAAAATAAACAAGATTTTTTAATAAAACATGAAGGGAGCTTAATGGGAACAGGGGTGTGCTTAAAGTGTGACTTTTTGTACCGAAAACAATATTTTGTGCACTAAAAATGTTTCAATGTAGATTTTGGTGAGCTTAATAGACACATTTACCCTAGAATATAAAAACGCAGACATTAGCCAATAAATGGTATATCATGAATGATGCTTGTATGCATGTTTCAGCTTAAAGTGGAGGGTCTGAGAGACTCTCTGTACTGTGTGTCCTGTGAGGCTGTGGCGGCTCAGCTGGAAGCTCTGGTGGAGAAAACCGAAGACTTTACAGACTCTGCCTACACCAGCCATGAGCAGAGAGAGACAATCATACAGCTCTGCCAGATCACACGCCAGGAGACCAAACAGCTCATCAACACATGGAGACATGCGGTAAGAGGAACACATACACACATAAGGGACTGCACCGATCAATCATTCACTGTATGACTTGAGTTTCACTTGATGGTAACAGCAGGATGAAAACGCCAAACTGCATCCCAGTGTAGCTGTATGACATTGATTTGTGTCCTTAGCCTGCTCTCTTATTCATATCTTAACACAAACGTTTCACTTGGCTTGTATATCTGTCCTTCACATCATTGTTGTGCAGTGTGGGAAGGATGTTCTGCATGTGTCTCTTCTGTGGAGTAACTGCCCATGAACCTCACACCCTCACTGTGCCTCATACACTGGGAAAAATAAGCCTTACAGTGCAGATCTATAGGTGTTTATTCCTTTCTGCCTTTGGTTTCTTGAGTAAGCTATTCGTTTCCTGTCATTGTGCCATGATTTCTTTTATTGTGCAGCAGCATATTTTTCAGAAAATCGTTATTAATACTACATTATTTGTTCTGTGTGTGATACTGTGTTATAAGGACTTTGTGCATAGGTGGAGTTGGCTCTAAACCTTCTGATGTCTTTAAACCACAGAGGAATGAAAAGAAAGGAAAAAGTCACAAAGAAAAAATACATGAAATAAAAAGGTTTAAAAATGCATGCACTCTCTAATGGTTTAAAAGCAGCATTAATTTGAAGGTTGATATAAACTGACACGGTATTCATTGCTGTATAATGAATGGCTTGTGAAAGAAAAACCGTTCAAGGAAAAAGATTGAGTCTGTGAAGTTGTCAGTGAAGTTTTATTTTTTGTTAATTTTTGTTACTTTTTTCACTTTACGTATGTAGGATGATGTCAACATCCTTTTGTTCTTATGCATTTGTCAGACGTGACTTCTGGTGCTTTAAATGTGTTTTCTGGGAATCAAAACCCTGACCTTGGCATTACTAGTACTGTGATATCACAAGAACTCATGGTGAATATGAAGCCTAAAATGTATGACATTCAGGGTTCCTCCAATCATGAAAAACCTAAATACTGAGGAATTTAAAATTATTATTTTCTGGCCTAGAAAAGTCATGGACATAAATTAAATATTTAAAGTCAAGGAAATGTCCTGGAATTTCCATCAATATAAGATTTTCTAGTTATTTGCTGATCTACACTATATTGCCAAAAGTATTGGGTCACCCCTTCTAATGAAAGGTTTGACTACTTTAGTAATTTCCATGAGTACAAATCTTAGTGTTTAAGCATATAATGATATTCTGGGGAATTGTGTGCTTCTAATTTTATAGCAACCGTTTGGACAGGACCCTTTTCTATTATAGCATGACAGTGCCTCTGTGTATAAGACAAGGATCAAAGACAAATGATGATTCAGTCAGTGTGGAAGAACCTTGAGCCACAAACTCATCACCAAACACCAATGACTTGTACATATGGGTACAGTCATTTCATACACTTCAAAACTGCTGCAACACAGGTGGAAATACAATTTTTAAGTACATGAATTATGTTTCCATCTTTGTTGCCACAGTTTGGAAGTGCCTTTTTCTCTTCTAAAGAAGGCGGTGTACCTTCGTCCATATAATGAATGTACGAGTCATTGGTGTTTGGTGATGAGTTTTTGGCTCAAGGTCTGCATTTAAAGTCACAGCAGAGGTGTTCAGCTGGGATTAGGACTTGTCTTTCTGCAGAATTCCGTCACGAATCCGAATGCGGCACACCATGCTGAATGTTACAGTCTTATGTGTTGAACATAATTAAAAAATAACTTTCAGTTTTACAATTAGTTTTAGTTTTTACATTTAAAAATGTACTAAACAAATATAAGCTAATGTTTTTATGTAAAATAATTTAGTTTTTCATATATTATTTTCAGATATGAGCAGATCTACTCTCGTAATTAATGTTACGCATTCAACGAACACTTATAAGCATGCACTTTGACAGAATTCAATTCAAATAGTCATCAGCAGGCATTAGTTCCGTCAAATTGAGCATCAGAATGAACAAACTTGTTAAGGGGGAAACAAAATGTGGAAAATGCCAGGCGAAGAAATGCATTCAAACAAGAATAGTCGCAGCATCAGTGGTGAAGAGAGTGTTGGACTTACTTTCGGTTTGCCCCGCCACTCACTTGAAGATGTTCAGGCAAAAAGAAACACCCATAGGCTACTACGCTGCAATCATCCTCATTACAGAAATGTGGCAAAACATCTCTGGAGAGAACCTCAGATTATTAAATTTGTAAATGCTTTCCATATTTGGATCAACATAGGCTACATCTGTGAACGCACACTTTCTGCAATGTCGCTCGTCAAGTAACACTTCCGTGCGTCTTACAGACTGCAATTTACAATCACAACTTCATTGTGCTGTTACTCCTTTCGAGCAGAATTTCACAAAATTGGTTCTCGACAGCATCAGGTGTTTTATTAATGTTAAGTAGAATTATTTATTTAAATAAATGTCATCGTTTAGATATCATAATATTTAGGCTGTAAATAATATTATAAATCTGGTTGGTTTGTATTGATGACGTAATATGTAAATGACATGTGTGCGGCCCGTGAGACTTGCACTTGGACCATAATGCGGCCCGGTGGAAGAAAAGGTTGAGAACCACTGCCTTAGATGGTAAAGCTACATTTTCATCAGCCATTTCTCGAGTCTTCTGTGTCACATGATCCTTCAGAAATTATTTTAATATGCTGGTTTGCTCTAGAAACATTTCCTATCATTATCAATTTTCAGTTGTGATGCTTAATATTTTGAGGAAACAGTCATACAGCTTGGAGTATTTAATGAATAGAAAGTTATAGAATAGAAACCAGCATTTATTTGAAATAGAAATCTTCTAGAAATGCCTTTACTGTCACTTTTGACAAAAATGCTGACCCAAAACTTTTGAACAGTAGTGTATTATTACCTTTAACGATTCCTGCAGGAAATGACACTCCAGTAGAACACCTTTGAATCTTGATCTGCTTTTGTTCTGTTGTACAGTTTCTTTATAAAACTAATATTTTACAGATTGTTAGGTCTCAGATTCTTTATATTTATTTGTTGTATTTCTATACATTAGATTTTTTCATGTGTAGTTTTTGAGGATGTAATGCCTGCCTCATTAGTCTCATGAAGCCAGACGATTGATGTGTGGTCCTCGTTGCAGCTGATTCTGCCCAAGATTCGCCCACTTAGACCGGAAGAGATCAACATCTAAAGTGACAATTTGTTTTGTTTACATGCTATTTAGGGAAGAGTTTATCTGAAAGGGGTTAACCAAAATAATAGCTTAGTGTGGAAATTTGAAACAGTCTTTTAAAATGATAGACATTATGATAATAATTCCTGTTCTCTAAAAAGTAATGAATACTGAACATAAAGTGAAATATACACTTCTGCTTGTAGAATACTAGCTTGTACATTTTCAGACAAATCCAGACTTCAAATCCTAGACATTTGTTCATCCTTAAGAACATTCAACGTATAAACCCAGCACCTTTGTAATATGACTTTGAACCAAATTGAAAGAACATGTGTACATCACTCACGGACTCCATAAAACCAGTCAATCGGGTTGGAAGTGTCCATTTAAACAAGCTCTTGACATTTTTAAGTGCGACTGTCAGTGAACAAACCATGGGCATAGATTTACCTCCCTCAAGCACTGTATTTCTTCTTTCTACGAGTCCTTGAATGTTTACGACTATGTATATGTCTCTGCTGTCTTCAGCCAAAACTTATTTAGAGACTGCGTTGTTTTTACATGGTAATATCTGGGTTGTTCCCCCTTTTACCTGTCCACCATTTCAGTGATAGAAGCATTCGGAATGTGTTCACTGATGTGCAATGAGTCCCAGTGCGATGTCTCCGAGTAAAGCACGGAAGATGAGAACGCTTCAAACATTCACACGGCTTCTGTGGCGTTTTTCTGTTGACACCCCGTCGTAATCCCACCTACCTGTCTGCCTGTCCTCTGAAGAGAAAACGGAGGATAAAGACTGTCATGTTTAACAAAGTCCATTTTTCAGGTTGCCACTGACACTTGTGTTGAAACTTAACGGCTTTTCAGCATGGATGGTGCACGTTCAACTGGATGAAAGTCATCCTGTTTGCACTGCAGTGTGTTAAATTCCCTTTCTATCTTTGTCTCTGTTTCTTTTCCCCTGCAGCATCAATCGCTGAAAGCCAAGGAGGCCACGGACGAGATAGAGCTCTTTATTTTGAAGACTTGTCAGAGTGTCAGTGATCTCAGGCGAGAGGTGAGATTCTTATGACAAGCTACGCACAGGGATTAAATCCCATGAGCCGAGCATATAAAACAAAATCCAAATCTTTCTTCATAAGTGTCCATCCCAGTGTTCTCTGTGTCACTTATGCTGAATTTACAGTGCCATATCGTATTTACCTAATTTGTGAATTTGCGTTTGGATGTCATGATAAGAGTAAAACAAAGACAGCATATCTTTCTATTGCTTTGTCTGAACATATAAAAACAAACCGGGCTACTGTAATCTGATTCACGAACAAATGAATCGTATAAGTTAATTATTTTAATAAATGTCACAAAGTCAGTGCCAATAGCTTTGTGAGCAGCGTGCCAACATACAGCGCCGTTCTGCCACGGACGTCCCGTGTTCGAATCCTAACTCAAGGACCTTACCCGATCCCACCCCTCTCTCTTACACTTTGCTTCCTGTCTGCTCTGATCTGTCCTGTCACAATAAAGGCAAAAAATGCTAACAAAATAAATAAATTAATTAATGACACCAAGAGGGTACTGAATCTGATTCACTTACTAGTTCACAAGTTATCATAACTTTCATGATGATGTTGAAAATGTCTCGAAATAACTGCTTTGTGAAACTTAAATCAGTACAATTGCATTTTATTGCAACATAACAATATACTGTAACATATATTATATACAATTTCAATATTATTTGTTGACAGGCATTACAGAACAAAAGAATACTAAACAGTATTCTAAAGCAATACTAAAAAAGTCCAGATGCAAACAGTAAAAAAACTAAACAAAGTGCCCTTGTCATTTAAATTAATGGCCAAAACGTATAAAATGGTTTCTATTTTTAGTTGAAAAAGGTGTCATTTATACATCCCCATCAGTACAATTACTGACTGGCTGTTCATACACTTCATATAATTAATATTGCTCTTAATAAATGAAAACACTGAAGTATGTTGCTAAAACAATATTGTCTTGTTTTGCATGTAATTAACACCAATACTTGGGGAATTTTTTGGAAATACTGCTCCGTTCACATTATTGAACTGTTCCTCTTGTTCAGCTTCATAGGGTGGCAGTGGGAAGAGCCACCGAGCTGCTGAAGCTGCATTCAGATCATCTAGTGCTGCAGGCCCTGAAGGCCTCCGGTGGGGATGGAAACCCGGAGGCCGTGGCTGATTATGCTGGCACACTGACCGAACACAAAGAGCTACTGGTGGAGGTGAGCGGCTCTGTTTAACACTTTGTTCTGACAGAAAGCGGTTTAAAAATTCTGTAGTAGTGTAAACAGCTGGTCCAGTTTACGCCATTGTTGAATTTTAGGAATTTATTCGAATTCGAAAGTAATTAGGATTTGAAATAAACTAATATTATTATTACTGCTTATATTTCTTATAATATGTGCATTCAATCAATGCAATGAACTTCAGTGTAGTGCAATTTATTCTGATTTCAGACTTGTCGTTTGCTCTGCCACATTTCGGGGACCGAGCCGCTGGAGATCACTTGTATTCACGCTGAGGAAACTTTCCGTGTCATTGGACCTCAGGTAACCAGAGAGATTGTCTGCTAGTAAAGTAGGGATCTGACATCTTAGCAACTGAGACCTTTTTTCCATGCTTTCAGAGACTTATATAATATAGATTTTGTTTATAAAAGAACGAAAGAAGATTGTTATTCGCCTCAGTTACTGCTTATTTTCCAAAAATCACCAATGCTTATTTGACACATTTTGCGCTGTTGTTGTTGACTGTGCAGCTCCGATTACAGAAAGAAACAGCAGAGACAAACACACTTACACACATAGGCATAAAATAGCAAGAAATTGCAATTAAAATGCATTTTCAGCTGTATGAAAAAAACTAATCATGCATCAAAATCATCTTTGCGGTTCTTGTTTGTTTTCTTTTTCAATACAAACAGTAGTTAACATATGAAATGCAAAAGAAAAGGTAAGATTGGGACAATTCGCAGAATGCTGGGGCGTAGATGGAACGTAAGGTCACCCTACAGAAACAGATAAATGCCAAATCTATAATATTATATAGGTTTAAGACAATCATGAGGACTTATGAATGCTTTATAACCCTTGAAAAATGTGAATATAATGTGTATATAATATTATGGATAGGCCTACTGAGTTCATAGAAAGTGTGACCGTGATTAGATCAGTTAAGTTTATCCATTCTAATGCAAATCATGGTATTTAGGCAATTCCTATCTAATTTCCGTGTAATGACAATAATTTGTGAATATATTTTAATTTAATTTTTTATCAACAATATTCAGTGGGAGCATAAATTTACCCACAAAAGTTGTTTGCACCGCACTCTTTCGTCGTGTGATCTTTCATTTAGGTGCGTTGATCCATTAAATCACTTATTATACAAAACCGCGCTCACATGAAATAGTCTTTTATTTTCGATTTATTCTACATTTTATCACCAATAGGTCAAGGACACATATGTTTCGGCTCAAAGGCCTTCCTCGGTGTGTATAAATTGCATAAATTGACCCTGAATTGACAACAATGTCAACTGTGTTATTCATTGTCAACTGTGTTACAGCTGATGGGTAACACAGTTGACATTTCGGCCCTTTTAGGGCTTTGTGCAAACTGCTGACCCTGGACTAGTTAGTACATGACCTTGATTAACTTATGTTTTATGTTCTTTGTCTACAAATTGATAAATATAACGTGACGCAAGTTCACCAGAACGTGTTGATAACAGTTGACGGTCAATTAATCTACTCTACGTACAGACAATAATATTGATAACATATTGAAGAGAAGTTATGACTTTCCACACTGTCTTCAAATTTCCCTCCAAAAAAAGGAAAATACATGAAGTGATGTTGGACATGTGACTTTGGAACAAACCATTGCTGATTTATAGGGGTTTTATAGTGAGTAACACAGTTGACACTGATTTATCGGACATACACAAAATTGATGATTTAATTTAGATGCATGAGCAAAATATTTTTTAAAACACCTTTCTCATAATTTAATGATTATTTTGGACAAATAATTATAAGAATATATATACAGAAACATGTATTTTAGAGCTAATCCGAAGAGCAAAACCTCACATTTACTAAATCGGACCGCACAAAAACAGCAACTTCCAGTATAGAATAAGCCATTTTGCAAGATAAAAGATGATATCTGTTGGATTTTTGTATTAAATTAATTAGAAATGTCCCCTGATATAAAAGCAATCATTGTTTGAAGAGCAAAATGAGTGAAATTGATAACAGATTTCATGGACATGACATGTACCCCTAATTATAGAATGACTCATTACGTGATTAAAAAAAGTAATTATTATTGGTTATTGTCCAGCAGTGTATATGATTTCTAAGTCAATTAAAAGCTAGAAAAAGAGAACAATTTAATTTGTCTATACACTACCTGTCAAAAGTCTTTGAACATTAAGATTTGTAATGTTTTTTAAAGACTCTTCTGCTCAGAAAGCCTGCATTTATATGATCCAAAGTTGGCCTACAGCAAAACAGTAACATTTGTAAATATTTTCACTATTTAAAATAACTGAAAATATTTAAAATTGTAATTTATTGTAATTTCAAAGCTGAATTTTTAGCATCAGGACTCCAGTCACACAATCTGATTTGCTGCTCAAAAAAATGTTTGTTATTGTGATAATGTTGAAAACATCTGAGTATAATTTTTCCGGTTTCTTTGATGAATAGAAAGTTCAGAAGAACAGCGTTTATCTGAAATAGAAATCTTTTGTAGCGTTATAAATATCTGTATCATCACTTTTGATCAATTTAAACCATCCTTGCTAAATAAAAGTATTAATTTCTATCATTTATTTTCCAAAATAAATACATAAATAAAATAAAATAATAATTATACTGACTAAGCTTTTGAATGATATTAGTGTATAATGTTACAAAAGCTTTTTATTTCAGATAAATGCTGATCTTTGGATCTTTATATTCCTCAAAGAATAGTGAACAAATTTACTCTACTGTTTTAAATATTAATAATAATAATAATTCAAAAAGGTTTCTTGAGCAGCAAATCAGCATATCAGAATTATTTCTGAAGGATCATGTGACACAAGACAGGAGTAATGATGCTGAAAATTAAGCTTTAATCACAGAAATCAATTATATTTTACAATATATTCAAATAGAAAGCAGCTGTTGTAAAACTGTATTTTGTATCAAATCAAATCAGGCTTGCTGAGAAGAGGCTTCTTAAAAATCTTACTGTTCAAAAACGTTTAGATTATATACATTACAGAAATGTTATATTGTAATTTTATATATATATATATATATATATATATATATATATGAACATATATCACTTCTGAAATGATGGCTACGCCCCTGGCAGAATGTAATATTTAACATTTGAGTATATTTGCAGTGCATTTCATCAGCATGCTTCATTATTAGCATATCTGATTGCATGCAGTGCATGTGTTCTTAGAGAGGGCAACCTCATCTCACCAGCCAATAATGATGAGGCATAAAGATCAGGCAGCCAATAAGAGCACAGCAGGTGAGTGGCAGCTTCAGGGGTGCATGATAATGAGTTGCTTTATCAGTCATTCCAAAAGCCACAGGTAATTATCAGCTGAATCCACACCCTCAGCGGAGGCGAGCTCTGCTTCGCTGTGTTTGTTTTTTGAAACATCTTCCTGGTAAGCTGTAAATCATAATTATGCAGTTGCCGACAGAGTTAGATGGTGCATTTATGCTGTGGGACACTAGAAAGAAACCAACAATTAATATTGATATTCAGATGTTGCACAGGAGTCGAATTATGCAGTCAAATCAGAAATTACAGTACACTGAGGTTTTTGGAAGACATCTCTTATGCTCAACAAGGATGCATTTATTTAATACAAAATGCAGTAAAATTGTAATATTGTGAATTATAATTACAATTTAAACATATTTTGAAATGTAATTTATTCCTGTGAGAGCAATACTGAATTTCCGGTAGCCATTACTTCAGACAAGTTTTCTTACCTATGCACCCATGAAATGTACTTATTAAAAAAAAAAAAAAATCTTACACACATATTGCATTATGTTATTATATGTAATACTACACTTTTTTATGTTTTGAAAGAAGTCTCTTATGTTGACCATGGCTGCATTTATTTAAACATAAATATAGTAAAACAAGTAATACATATATATGTAATTAAATAACAGTTTTTTATTTGAACATATTTAAAGATGTAATTTATTCCTGTGATGGCAAAGCTGTGGTAAAAATTTTTCAGGATTTATTTTGATGAATATGAAGTTTTTTACGATTATAATGCATTTACTGTTACATTTGATGATTTTAATCCATCCTTGCAGAATAAAAGTATTAATTTATAAAAAAAACAATCACAGTGACCCTAAACTTGTGAATGGTCTTGTATTTAAAATCGGCAATCAAGTTCTTGAAAATAGTGTTAAAAAGCATTTCCTCTCAATTGCTCCTGTCAGATCATCTCAGCAGCACAGACCCTTGCTCTGCACCCCACCAGCAAGATTGCCAAAGAAAACCTGGATGTGTTTTGCGAGACCTGGGAGTCCCAGCTGTGCGACATGGCCACCCTACTGAAGGAGATCAACGATGTGTTTGAGGGCCGCAGAGGTGTGTTAGTCAAGCTGTTCAGTCATGTTATCAATTTGTAGGCTGACTTTTAGGACTTCAAACTCAAACAACTTCTTTTTTCAACCCAAGATATGAAAGACCCTTATATATGTATGATATCTGCATTTACCACAGTACTTACCACAATATTGTAATCTGGATTTAATGGTTGCTTTGAATGCAACAGTAGCAGGTATTTCCAGGTGCACAAAATGTATTTGTTCATGCCTATGGGCAGGGCAGCGATAATGGTTCTTAAAGGTCTTTTTCCTCGTGGCCAGATTGCTATCTTTTCCAGCCGCTAAAGATGTGCGACTTTGACATTTACACTGCATCCACATCCCTCACATGAGGCAATTGAATAGAGGCTGGATACATCTCTGTAGGCAAGGTTAAGGGCACATTGCTGCGGCTGCACTGAGATTACAGGTCTGTGAAAGTCCTTTCACTCATCTGTATTTGGACAGCGCTCAAGGATCCGTTTGAGCGATGGCGGCTCTTCCGAGTGAAACTCTGGTTTTCTCACGGCAGCTTTATGTGGCAACGATATTTGTCAGAGTCTGAAGGAAGGCATCAGTAACATGACAGAAACCCGGTGCCTGGGGAGATGTTTTTGTTCCAGATGAGAGGCTCCCAGTCATCATCAGAGCCAACCGAGATATTTCCCAAAACAAACTGTCATCCCCCAAGATCCTGCCGTTGTATCTGTTCATCCGCATCATTATCCACAGCATTTTAGCTACACATGTATTTGAACCAAGTTTTATGTTTTAATACTTAAAATGTCTTCCTCATTGTAGGCGATAAGAAAGCATATCTGTCTCTACCCAGACCAGGGGTAAGTCCCACAAGCAGTTATGATTTTATAACACATTTCTCTTACCATATCATGTCCTTCATTATTTACTGATTCATCTATTTTATAGAAACACTCTGCCAACCTGAAGACGGTCAAGGCTGCCAAACTTGACGCAGAGGTACAATTTCTCCTAATAAAACATGATGTATGAACAATCATTTTTATCTGTCAGATGGAAAAGTCTGGGTTGAAAATGTACCAGCATGCTCTATTCTTTACCTTATTTGTAAATGTTGTCCAGAAATGTATATAGACGTTTGCCATTCAATTTCCAAATGTAGATTACAATATTTGTATTTTCAGTCCATGACCCTCAAAACCTAATTTTCGAGATAAACTCTATGACCTAGACTTTACAAAACATTACAACTGAACTTAATTAAGATTTAAAGAACTAAAACGGACACCTGATCAGCCTAAGTGTGATGATACTGATTTGTTTATTTTTATGTATTAATTCGGTCACCAACATTGCAACATATTTTTCAAATAACTTTGTAAAACTGTAGTCTTGTATCAAATTTGCTTGCTGTTACTATTAGATATATTATATAATTTATTATTATTTTAAATTGGCTTATATATTTTTAGCTGTCATTTTAATTGAAGTAGTAATATTTTTGTAATTGTTATTCGTTTAATAATAACTTGGCAAGGTATAAAGTTTTAGTTTTTCATCTAATAATTATATTTATTTAATTTCTGCTTTTTTACACATACTGAAAATGATTTTTAATAGTTTAATCTCTTAGTGTGGGAATGTTTTTAAAGCTTGAAAATGCAATATACCAGATATAAATTGGCAAGGTTTTTTAGCACTTTAAAACTCTGTAAGCAATTGAAAATTGTAGTTACTGTAACTAATGCTATATACATTTAAATAAAAATGTTGTAATTTGTCAGTATTTAGTTCTGCTTGAAAGTATCCTTGTGGCCATTATCTGAAGAGTCTTCTAATGTTGATCTGTGTTCCTGTGGCTCAGTGGTAGAGCATTGCTTTAGCAGCGCAAAAGGTTGTGGGTTCGATTCCCAGGGAACACACATAATGAAAAAATGTATAGCCTGAATGCAGTGTAAGTCTTTGATAAAAGCATCCGCTAAATGCATAAATGTAAATGATCTGTACAGGAGCAAACCACCATCGCCAAGCTTGGGCTGGAGCTGTGTCTCCTCACCTCAGATGTGGACTCAGAGGTGGAGCGCTGGGACGAGCAGGACCATGAGATGGTTCGGCTGTGTCAGATCATATCCAGCATGGCGTATTCCATGTACCTCTTCACCAGGTAACCCACTGGAAACCTTCTCAGAAACTTCATAGTCCGATTATCAGATTGGTTCGAGAGTTATATTACAAAGGAAATCAAATACAAGGATGCATTTATTTTAAATGCTTTATGAAAATGTCTGTATCAAGACAAAACATGTTGTTGAAATGTAATCTTTATTCTGTCAGCCTACAATCGGTTTTATGGATCTTCTAAAAGTTTCATTAACGCTGTTTTGCACTCTGTGATTAAGGGAAGGCTTACTGAAGACAACTTTGGATCTATTCCACCAAGCTGATCGCCAGCATTCATTCTCTCTCATACATTTTTTATGTTTTGGAATCTATGTTCAAGGTGCATTATAAACATTCCGCTGGAAAAGATGGATCAATATATTATTAAAGCCAGCTGTCATTTGTCTGTGAGATACAGTGATCCAGAGCAGGATGCTGATTAGGCAGTGTGTCATTCTATTAGTGGGGCGCACTGGCCTCCACCCAAACACAACCTCTTATCAGAACAGCGCTGCCAAGTTCCTTTAATATGTCTATGTACCTCTTTTATAGCCTTCGCTGAATTGACGTTATGTTGCAATTACTAAATTATGAGTTTCCTACTAGTAAACAGTTCACGTCAAACACACAATTACAACTTGGAAACTCATAATTTTCTGGTAATTATGATAATTTTGACACGACAGCATGACACTAATCATTGGATTTGACTATTAAATGCCGCTTTTGTCATTTTCTTGAGACTTCAGTCCTCAATATCAGTGAGATGTTAAAGTAATTATTTTGTGAGTAGATTTCAGGTAGTTAGGATTTGGTAGTAGATGCTTGAAATGCCTTCCTGGAAGCATTGCAAATATAATAATCTAATATTCGTTCTAATTCTATAAGAATATGAAAGTTTTAACGTTAAAACATTGACAGCCAATCAGAAAGTGCTTGTGCATTTAAAGCAACAGACGAGAAAACTGCTGCACATGCACATAAGAAACCGAACATTATTGTTCTTGGTGTGAACAGATCTGTATGTAGAAGAAATTTATTCTAGGCCACTGAAAGTGTGACCTGACCTGAGTCTTTATCTTATGTCAGTGCACATTAGGGTGGCCATACATCAACTTGTCCTAAACATGTCCTGGCTGGATTTTTAAATAGCATAAAATGTCTGGGTATTGGCTTTGTTTTGAGATTTTGTTTTCCTTTTTAATGTGGACTTGTATTTGCATTGCTTTTGACTGTTCTCTGTAGATCACATGCCCCGATTGGGTGATTATTTACAATGGCTACATGCCATCAGACTACAAGTCGTATCCTTCAGCAAGTATGAAAACAAAACCAAAACGCATCTGTTTTTGGCAATTTTTCAATTCCAGCCAGGACATGTCCAGGAAAAACATATCTACATGCATATTTGGGCTATTCATTTCTTTAGGTTTTTCTTACTTTAATGTGAAAAAAATCTTGATGCACCTTTAACTTCATTCAAGTTGTACAAAGTAAAGATTTACATTATGGATTTATTTTCCAGGTGTTGTCAGACCAAGGTCTCCAGCTGTGCCACATCCTCCACTCTCTCTCCGCACAGGTAACGCACTCAAGGTGCCCAGGCCCTTTGTACCTTTTTAATTAGTTGTCTGTAAATAAAGGACTGTAATGACTGCCATCCATCTCATTGGGACCACAGAGACATGGCTATCAGTGTTATTTAACCCTGCTCTGGCTGGGGCTGACGGGCCACTCATCCATAATCATGACATAATGACACTTGTGGTGCACTGCACGGTTTGATTAATAATCTCAAACTTGCCTGACCCACAATGAATTTCCCCAGCTGCAAGCAGAGTACGGCTAATACAAATTGCTTATAAATTGCGTTTATTTATCCATCAATTCAAATTCCGCAATTACCTCACCTGTAATGCAGTTTTGGTCAAAGTCTCAATTAGGGCTATTAGATTGTTAAATTTGTCCTTGCTGCAGGAAGTCCTGAAAGGATCTTAGAAAGGAAAGCAAAGCTATATACATACAAAATAAAACGCCCCTATATATATATATATATATATATATATGTGTGTGTGTGTATATATATATATATATATATATATATATAAAGTGTCAATATTTTGTGTGGCCACCATTATTTTCCAACACTGCCTTAACCTTCTTGGGCATGGAGTTCACCAGAGCTTCACAGGTTGCCACAGGAGTCCTCTTCCACTCCTCCATGAAGACATCACAGAGCTGGTGGATGTTAGAGACCTTGCGCTCCCCCACCTTCCGTTTGAGGATGCCCCACAGATGCTCAATAGTGTTTAGGTCTGGAGACATGCTTGGCCAGTCCATCACTTTTACCCTCAGCTTTTTTTAGCAAGGCAGTGATCGTCTTGGAGGTGTGTTTGGGGTCATTATCATGTTGGAATACTGTCCTGCGGCCCAGTCTCCAAAGGGAGGGGATCATGCTCTGCTTCAGTATGTCATAGTACATGTTGGCATTCATGGTTCCCTCAATGAACTGTAGCTCCCCAGTGCCAGCAGCACTCATGCAGCCCCAGACCATGACACTCCCACCACCATGCTTGACTGTAGGAAAGACACACTTGTCTTTGTACTCCTCACCTGGTTGCCGCCACACACGCTTGACACCATCTGAACCAAATACGTTTATCTTGGTCTCATCAGACCACAGGACATGGTTCCAGTGATCCATGTCCTTAGTCTGCTTGTCTTCAGCAAACTGTTTGCGGACTTTCTTGTGCATCATCTTTAGAAGAGGCCTCCTTCTGAGACGACAGCCATGCAGAACAATTTGATGCAGTGTGCGGCGTATGGTCTGAGCACTGACAGGCTGATTCCCCCACCCCTTCAACCTCTGCAGCAATGCTGGCAGCACTCATCCGTCTATTTACCAAACACAACCTCTGGATATGATGCTGAGCACATGCACTCAACTTCTTTGGTCGACCATGGCGAGGGCTGTTCTGAGTGGAACCTGTCCTGTTAAACCACTATATGGTCTTGGCCACCGTGCTGCAGCTCAGTTTCAGGGTCTTGGCAAACTTCTTATAGCCCACGCCATCTTTATGTAGTGCTACAATATTTTTTTTCAGATCCTCAGAGAGTTCTTTGCCATGAGGTGCCATGTTGAACTTCCAGTGACCAGTGTGAGAGAGTGAGAGCGATAACACCAAATTTAACACACCTGCTCCCCATTCACACCTGAGACCTTGTAACAATGAGTCACATGACACCGGGGAGAGAAAATGGCTTATTGGGCCCAATTTGGACATTTTCGCTTAGGGGTGTACTCACTTTTGTGGCCAGCGGTTTAGACATTAATGGCTGTGTTGAGTTATTTTGAGGGGACAGCAAATTTACACTGTTATACAAGCTGTACACTCACTACTTTACATTGTAGCAAAGTGTAATTTCTTCAGTGCTGTCACATGAAAAGGTATAATAAAATATTTACAAAAATGTGAGGGGCATACTCAGTGGTCGAATTGTAAAGAAAATTCAGGGGGGATGGTGTGGTCCGTGGGGGATGGGGGTAATTTTACACAATGATTACAAAATTGGTCTCATTTTTAAAACGGTTTCTATTTAATGAAAAATTTGCCTTATTAAAATAACTATTATTTGTAAGTTTTTTTTTCTTCTGGGGCCTGAAATAGAGTAATTTTGGTCAATATTGATAATTAAAAAATATTTAGCTGAATGTGTTTTTGTGCTGGCACCTTGGCTGATTTAGGTCTGTCATGGATAAATAAATATGACAATCAAGTAAAAAAAACACACTGATTCATTCATGCAATGAAACACTGTGTTGTTATGCACTGTTGTATAAAACTAATAGCACATTTGTGCTTGCGGCCTTGCGCACGTGCTGATATACAGACAAGTATGTGCTTGTGCAATGAATATAAAAACGTAAAAACTCATACATGGGTATTTTTTGTTTCATTTCTGGAAATATAAGGGCATGCTAACTGTATTCTAATGGGGTTCATCGCACAGTGAATGCTTTTGGACCCTCAAGACGTGTTTTAATTTTTTTCTCAAAGTTGTATAATGTCAGCTCTCCTATAGTCTCTCAGCCCCTCACAGTCACACATACATTATGTCAGGATAATGTATTTAAATTCTATTCAAGGAAAAATCATACCTTCTGTTGTCTAAAAACTTCAAAAGTTGCGCTTTTACCATTTTGCGTGAAAAATTGCCTCGTGTGCAGCTTGTTACAGTACCCTGTTCTGATTGGCCAATCACCGTTATTTAGTTCGTAAATGATCATAAGTAGAGCATTTTTTAATTTCATGTACATGATAAGTTTTACATAATAAAACATATTAATAATACAAAGGGTATGGTAAGGGGGTGATGGTGGCGGTTTTACAGAGGGGATGCTTTTTGTAATTTTTTCCACCGGGGGTATGCTATCCCTCCGCATCCCACCTCAATTCGAGCCCTGGGTGTACTCACTTCTGTGAGATACTGTATATATATATATATATATATATACATATTCATATCACTGGCCACTTTATTAGGTACACCTGTTCAATTGCTTGGTAACACAAATTGCTAACCAGCCAATCACATGGCAGCAACTCAATGCATTTAGGCATCTAGATGTGGTGAAGACGACTTACTGAAGTTCAAACCGAGCATCAGAATGGGGAAGAAAGTAGATTGGTTTTTGGTGCCAGATGGGCTGGTCTGAGTATTTCAAAAACTGCTGATCTACTGGGATTTTTACGCACAACGATCTCTTGGGTTTACAGAGAATGGTCCGAAAAAGAGAAAATATCCAGTGGCTGTGTTACGAAAATGCCTTATTGATGTCAGAGGAGAATGGGCCGACTGGTTAGAGATTATAGAAAGGCAACAGTAACTCAAATAACCACTCATTACAAACACGATATGCAGAATACCATCTCTGAACGCACAACACGTCGAACCCTGAAGCAGATGGGCTACAGCAGCAGAAGACCACACCGGGTGCCGCTCCTGTCAGCTAAGAACAGGAAACGGAGGCTATAATTCACACAGGCTCACCAAAATTGGACAATAGAAGATTGGAAAAATGTTGCCTAGTCTGATGAGTCTTGATTTCTGCTGTCACATTCAGATGATAGGGTCAGAATTTGGTGTAAAGAACATGAAAGCATGGATCCATCCTGCCTTGTCTCAACGGTTCAGGCTGGTGATGATGGTATAATGGTGTGGGGGATATTTTCTATACTTTAGGCCCCTTAGTACCAATTGAGCATCGTTTAAATGCCACAGCCTACCTGAGTTTGTTGCTGACCATGTCCATCCCTTTATGACTACAGTGTACCCATCTTCTGATGGCTACTTCCTGCAGGATAATGCACCATTTCACAAAGCTCAAATCATCTCAGACTGGTTTCTTGAACATGACAATGAGTTCACTTTACTCAAATGGCCTCCACAATCACCAGATCTCAATCCAATAGAACATCTTTGGGATGTGGTGGAATGGGAGATTCGCATCATGGATGTGCAGCCAACAAATCTGCAGCAACTGCGTGATGATTTGTACCTAATAAAGAGTTGTATTAGGGATGGGAGGATTCCCCTATTCGCTCTGTGCATCGGCAAAAAAAGTTACCGATGCGATGTATTGGTTTAAAAAGTGTGCATCGGATACAAGTTGGCATTTGTATCTCTATGCATCATTAAAAACTAGGGTTGGGTATCGAAACCTGGTACCTGGTAATAAGGCACCGGTACCTATGTAACCGGTATGTACTAGAACCGAATCAGAATCCAGATTTCGGTGCCTCATTTCGGTGCCATGCCTGAGCGATCGGTTGAAATATTTTTCCTTTGTTTCTCCGAAATGGACGTAAGAAGCATCATCACCGGCACCACACGTGAAAAATAATTTCCCGACTGAGAAAATGCACATGAACTCAATTCGGAAAGCTCTAATAATACAAGTCCAACAAATATTTGTAGTAACCCGAGTGTGCAGTTTTCACATTCAGACTTAAAAGCACAACTCAGGAAAGAAGAGCATCCGAGGAGCGCGTGAATGCAGTGATAACACTTGCCCTGGCGGCAGCAGCTAGCCTTCCATTTACTAGCTAAGACACTTCTACTCCATAGGCTACTAATACATTGATTAGCAATGGATTATAAATATACTTAATCATTATGAAAATACCAGAGATGGCTTGAATAACACAGATCAAATCTATACATTGTCGTGGTCGAGTGTTTGTATTTATTTTATAATACAAAAGTTTTATCTTCTGTTTACTCAGTTACAGCAATAGCAATGCCTTTATCCATGTCCCAGGATATGGATATCCTGAACAAAATGTTTAATTATTTAATATATAGATATATAATGAAAAAGCAACTTCTAAAGCAAAATAAAGCCCCTTCCACAAGTGTAGTCTATCAGCTTATTTTTACAGAATTTACAAAATTTATATTATACAGTTCAGGCCGTCATGTTCATAATTTTGCATACTTATTGTGTCTGTGTTATAGCTGCTGGATGAAGACAGAATCCTTATTCTTTCTGAGACTGAGAAGCTGTCAGCCGCATGTCAACAGCTGCAGGTCTGTGCTAAGACTCCGGTTCAGGGCAAGACTGCCATCTTTCAGAAGGTAATCAAGTATAATTGCTACAGACTGTTCTTGTACATCAGCGATGGAGCAGAGTAGACATGAGTTGGGTTTTTGTTTGTTTGACTTGACAGTTTAATCCATTAATGCACTTAAATTCATACTTTATAATTGAGGATTCAAATTAAACCGATTCATCTTAATTTAGACATTTAAAGAGAACAATATAAACTAAAGTCACAGGTCACTGCCACATGTGATTAGATAATAAATCTGTTTCTCCTGCAAAGACTCTGACCTTACTCTATTTCCTGACTCCATTTAACCTAATAAAATGGCATGCTGTCCGGGGTCATCCTTCTGTTTTGATGAAGCAAAGGTCACAGCCGGAGGCAGGTTTAAATAGGTTGATAGAGGCTGTGTTTGTGTAGTGCTGTGAACCAAAAAAAAAACATCTCCAGAAAAGCAAGCTCAATCGGGATCTTCCAGCTTGTTTTCAGGAGCCTTTGCGTGGTTTCCAAGCATATTATTTAGCAAAAATCAATTATATGTGAACCAGTCTGTTCCACAAATCACCTATCAGAAATGTATAGATTGTTGTCCCTGCAAAATGCTAGCTTGACTGAAATGTGGGCGTACATGTTGTACTTGTTAGCAAAACTGTATTTTGGGAAGTTTAGCCAGCTAATGATCCATCTGTTTTACTTGTCTCTTTCAGGTCGACTCATCCATACAGAATACCAAAGTCATCTTGACAGTCTGAGGTCATTGTCTCAAATAAGTACAAGCTAGCAAGAGGAGATAAAGGTAGGTTGTAGAGTGAAAGAATAATTTTCTTAAAGTGAGTGTTGAAATTCTGAGCAGGATCGCCTGCTGCAATGTTGTGTCCACTCCAGCTCTGGATGGGTGATTTTCTCTCAGAGCTTGTGAAAAATGTACACAAATAAGATCAGAATAAATATTCATTCAAGTTATAAGTCAAAGCACAACATCAAATTACTTTAACTTATTAAATAAATAAACACATAGAACTTAGAAAATAGGTATGTCGCCTCAGGGCAGAGGTGCCAGATTTATGTTCGTTGTAAACAAACACTTTTGCACATTTATCGCAACTTAGTTTAACTCTTTCGGTTTTCAGTGACAGTTAAGAATTGTTTCCAGATGTCTGACTTGCCTTGCTTTGTTTTCGTAAAGTAAACAGCCGCATTAATTTTCTTCTCAAATTATATTTAATTGTGTTTGCTCATCATCTCTATTTTTATATTTAGATTACATTTATGCTGTCATGTAACACTTAATCTTAAAAAAAACAACAACATTAGATGACATTTACAAATAAATTATATATATTTTTATTTTGTTTTTATTATGATAGTACAGATCAGAGCTGACAGGAAGTGAAGTGGGAGAGAGATAGGGGGGTGGGATCGGGAAACGTCCTTGAGTCAGGATTTGAACTCGGGACGCCCTCAGCCAAATTTGATGACATTTTAAAATAAAAATGAGCAAATCTCAAAATGAATATCCATTTTTCATGCTGTACATCAGAGATAGGCAACTTCGGTCCTGAAATGGTGTCCTGCAGAGTTTAGCTCC
This sequence comes from Gymnocypris eckloni scoliostomus, assembly GCA_027564155.1. Classification (NCBI taxonomy): domain Eukaryota; kingdom Metazoa; phylum Chordata; class Actinopteri; order Cypriniformes; family Cyprinidae; genus Gymnocypris; species Gymnocypris eckloni. The sequence continues at coordinate 13,297,635 of CM050427.1, read as the reverse complement.
AACCCTATTCAAACCCTAATTTCCTTGAAAGGGACCATGCCGCTCGCTGCAGCAGCAGAGGGACGCTGGTCTGCACAGGAAGAAGACGGGATCAGCCTCTCTCGGGGGAGAGAGTGAGGAACGCGGGGTCTGAGCCGGCGTAAGCTCACTCATCTCGGCGCGCTGTGATCGTCTGCCCCGCTGCTATTTCCTCACAGGTCCCTGGGAGGAAGAAAGCGTGAGGGCACGAGGGGCGGAGTTGCTCTCTAAAAAGAAAGCTCTCCGCGAGCGCAGAGAGGCGAGACTCATATCCACACAGTGGGGACATTCCGTCTCGGTGAGTCCAGATTCAGCATGGGCGGCACCCAATCATGAAACACACTCCCTGTGACCATCAGCGGCGTGCAGGGTGCCCAGCACAAGCCACAGTTACGGCGTGGCATTTGCAACAAGGCGAGAAATGTTTTGCTCTTTTACTGCTCTTTCGAGCATTCGCCGGATGGCGGTAGGGGACCGTGAGACCGTGACTGCTGCAGGCCGCTGAGCGGCAAGTCAGCGGGGAGATCAGTCGAGTCGAGGTCTTGATCCGTTGTGAAGGCTGGTCAATGGCGAGAAAGGTTTCAAATCTCGTAGATCAGCGAAGAAAAGTCGCTGTTGCTGAAGGAGAAGAAATCTGAGGATCCTCATTTTATATAACCAGACGCCCCGCCCATTCTGGTGGGCTTTGGCGGAGCACCGTTATTGAAAAAGGCTTCAGTTATCGGAGAAAAAGGAGTTTTCCCCATATGTGTCTTAAATAAAAGACGCAGTATGAGTTAAGTATCGAAAGGGAACTAGTTTCTTGAAATCAAATAGAAAAAACCTAAACTTGTTTTATTTCAGCTAGTTGTCACAATTTTCCTTTTCATTTTGTTTAACTTGATATATATATAAAAAAAACTAAACTTAAAACTGAAATAAACTGAGAACTGATTAATTAAGTATATAGACATTTGAAAAATAAATAAAAAATACAAAAGCACACAACAAAATTCCTAACAATTTAACCAAAATTAAAATGACAGAAAATATTAAAATAAAAACTCATTAAAATATGAAATAAAATTAAAGTATATCCATGCTGGTTAGGAAAAAGTGTTGTACTATTATGTAATGGATACACCGATATTACAAATCTAGCTAAATAAATTGTGGTGTTAAAGATGAACTTTAAAGAGTGTTAGATTACAGCAAAGATAATTAAAAACTGAGGAAATAAGCATGCATAAACATCTAATATTGAATGTTAATAATCAATTTAAAAAGCTCTAAATTAATTTTCTTTTATGTGATGTATTGATGTATTGTGCACCCTCACTTATCATTTAATGTTTTGGTGTGATTTATGTTCTGTTCTATCAATTAAACAAATGTGTATGATGCATAAACATCCAATATTGGTCAACGGCGTGAACCTTAGAGCATGTTTGTATTAAACTGTATCTTCTACCTTTAAATCCAGTGTAAAGCAGAACGCAGCTGTCTGGCTTCACCTCAGCACTGGAGGGAGAAGCAGCTGAGCACGACCGCCAGCGAGGAAACTCTGAATGGCAAAGGCTCCAACGGCTTTGGGGTCAAATCCCTGGAGCAGCACATGGCCACTCTAACATTCCTGGAGAGCAAATAGTTCTGAAAACCAAAGGCGCTTCTGCCTGTTCTCGCGCACTCAGTGCATGGCAATTCACTCGCCCACAATGTGCCATTCTTTGTGCTTTTGCCCATTGGCTTTGTGCTGTACGATAGCGTTAGCATTACCAGACTCATTCCAGATACCAAAAATATTGAAGAAAAAAACCCTTCATTGCATGTGTTCAAGTCATTATGCGATTCTTTCAAGTGTAATGGCTGGTAAATAAGCTATGGTTTTAACCGAATATTCAGCTGCTTTTCTTGTGATTCACCAACATTGTACATGATAAAAGTGATTAGCCAACAGGTGTACATGATAAAAGTTGATGCAAAAAAACTCTGCACACTGTATTTAACATAACTGCCTCATGTACAAGTTGATGCCAAATATATCCAGTTTTAATAATCTTTCAACACAGGGCAGTGTGCTATGCAAGACGCTGTTAGTGACTTTGGATATATTACTATGAAAAAGTTTGAGTGTTTACAGCAGGGAACGTTACTTTCCAAAGAGGCATTTCTGAAGGACGATAATGAAAAAGACAGTTCATTTCAAAGGGAAGTTCACCTAAAAAATGAACATTCTGTTATCATTACCCTCATGTCATTCCAAACCGGACTTCTGCGAAACACAAAAAACAGTGATTTGAAGTCTAAAAATACTCCAATGTTGTTTCAGACCCCATTGACGTTCATTGTACAGACAAAAAAGATAATCTTTTATGTTCCACTGAAGATCATACAGGTTTGGAATGACATGAGGGCAAGTAAATAAAGACAGAATTTTGATTTTCAGGCAAACTGGCCCTTTAAATATACTTGTTTAGGAGTGACAGCCTTGTAATAGTATTGACTGCCTTGTAGGTCACTGTGATTTGTATTTTTACATCAGTCCTAACAATGTAAGTCAAGCTTTGGTACATTAACCTAAAAGGTTAGAGTGAGTCGGTATATAAATCAATAGCTTAGGCTGTATGGAAACTTTTTAGCAATTCTAGTTGATAATCTGCTAAAATGTTCCTCGGATTTATTCTTCAGTCAGTCAAACCATAGCTTTAGAGATGATTGTGCAGCTATGACCTTGAGTTGTATTAGTGTTGGACCATTGAATGATTGTGAAATCAGAACAAATATATATGTTATTTTTCTTAAATATTTATGTTTGAGTGATTTATTTATGCACAAAACATTTCTTCTTCAATTGTACATTCCTCCAAAATAAGGCCATCCAAGCAGACTATTTGAAACATACTCATGATGAAATACATATAATCTTCAATCAATACATTTATTAAAAACACATTCTAACATCAAAACTAGGTTTGTCAACAAAAAATCTGTTGGTTATATGATCAGCTATATTGAAAATACAAGTTTACATACACCACCATGCATGTAAGTTTTGGTCAGTCAGTTGTACAATCTATTTGGGAAAATGTTGAGATTGCTGTTAATTGATTTTAGAGCACTGATCATAGTTTGTGTACAAGAAATTGACTGAATAAAACACATATAAGAGCCACTTGAATACACTCAGCAATATTTAATGTAAGTTCAACCTTAAAACTATTCCTCGAGACTTTATTGCGTCCCACTGCATCTCATGTTTTTAAATGAAAAAGTAGGCAACTCTTTGTGATTGGAAGTATTATACAGACTAACACTATACTTGTTGTTTCTAATTGTTTAAGCAGCGTAATTAAATATATATGGTTTACAAAAAAACATTATGCACTTTTTTCAAAGAAACGTGCATTAGTATGGTAATATTTTGCTCGACGCGTCCTCAGGAGAGAAGCCAAGACATCCCCCCTCCAAACCGAAATTATGCCTTTTAAATTAGAATATAGATCATATTTTAGTACAAAATTCGAATTTAGTTTTTCGGCCAATTTGACAGCCCTAATCAAAACTATTGAAATTCTCTGTCGATCAGCTATATTGAAAATACAAGTCTACATACAAAATGTATGTAAGTTTTTGTAATGTTTTGTAATTTTTTATCTGTACAATCGGTTTGGGAAAATGACTAAATGTTGAGATTGCCGTTAATTGTTTTGAGAGCACTGACCATAGTTTGTGTAAAAGAAATTGACTGAATAAAAACATGTAAGAGCCAGTTGAACACATTCAGAAGTGAGCATTTCCTTTATTTAGGATTAGCTTAAACTACAATGATCTCACAAAAGTTAGGGCTATAAGCAGTTTTATAGCAACCAGAAGGGAAATAATGTGTCTGTGAGGAAAACAGACCTGTTCTCAAATAAAACCAGCTCTTAATGAATCAAACTAAACTCTAAACAATACCCATGACACTGACATTATGCATCTCATGAATAGTGGTCCAACAAAATGCACTCCAGTGAAATCCAAGACTGCTCTGGATCCAGCAGACAAGTCTTCATTCCTTCAAATTTTCTCAAGATGTTTCTTTAAATGTAAGTGGTACACAGTCAATGTCTGCTTGAAGTAGTTATTCTTCAAAGCAGACTGCAGTCCGTCAGCAGCTTCAAAGTGCAAGTTGATCTCAGCAAGGCTCTTCTCGTTGGTTTCTTTTCGTCAGAACCTCCTCGTATTGTTCTCTGGACAGAAGGCCTTCAGTGACACTCTTACTCTCTTCAAATTTAGGTAATATAACTGCAATGTATCCCTCTGTGGAAGGCTGTGCCAAAAAAGAACACAATTCACACATGTGGTCTCAAATGTGGAAAAAGGTTCAACAAAGATTTTCCATTTATTTATTTTAAGCAGTACTCGTAACCTTTTCCAATAACAGATCTGGCTTGTTCAGAATGGCTTCATTTACTTCTAGGAGACGTCCTCTGATACAGCTGGAAAATATGAGTTGAACTGATATCATTTTAAGATGAAAGAAATTCAATGTTACGTTTATCAAGTGACAATCGGTGTAACTGACCTGAATATGGTGTATTCCTGTTCATCTGTACACGTTATTCTACACAGTGGTGCAAACTCTGTCAGGAACTGACCACCCTGCAGAGTAAATTATATTTACTGATAATGTTCAGGGAAAGTGTAAATTAAGATATAAATGTAATGATCACAATGTATTTACAGTATGCAAATCATTAAAGGCAAAGGAACTCACTCGCTTTGACTTTCCAGACACCTTGTTCTTCAGACGGCTGCATCCATCACTGATCTGATAGTTTATGTTTTTGATTTTTCGTCCGTTCTGAAGGATAGGATGAGACTCTGCAAGCGTGATGACGCATATCCTGATAAGAAGGAAACAGCAAAGGTACGTTTAGAGGCAAGTATAGAGAGGTGTTTCTCCAAATATGAACACGTATGGCCCTGTGGACTTTCAGAAAATAAAGAAGAGTGGACATTCCCTGCATCATGGACATGTCCAACATGTTATACATAGTTGGTTCAGATCGTCGTGGTTTAAAATATGTAATAATATATGTATAGTATTTAAGATATTAAAGCTTGGAACTTGGATTTATGTAGAGATTAAAATGTATACAAAAACATCTGAAATGTATAAAAATAAAGTTCTAAAATAGTTACAATGTGATATTCATCAACAACAAAAACAAAAACGCTGCTATCCGCTAGTTTAAATAAAATAAACTTTGTGAAAGTGTACGTAGTTGAAGAAACACTAAGAAAATTGCACAGTGAAGAGAATATGATATATTTACCTGTTGGAGTGCTGTAGAATGCAGTGATCCTCACATGCTTTTCCTTTCAGATCTACATAAACATTTACACCAACACAGCAATTCATCTTAACATCTTTAATAAGTATATATATATATATTTATAAAACGCTAATTTGAACATCGAGCTGCAGTAAAAACAATTGACAAGAGCAGACAAAACAGAATAGACAACACTAACGTTAACTAAATAAGAAGATCTTACCAGTTTTATACCAGCGGGTGAAATAACGATCGATCACGGATGGGGCTTTCTTTCCAGTATCTTCCATGTCAGCATCCACCACAGCAATTCAGTTCAAAAAGACAAATATTACAGAGGCTGACACGGTCTGATCACATCTTATGAAGTGATGTTTGAAGCCGGAAGACAAATCAAGTTACACAAAAAAGTCCGCTCTGAATTTACATCCGGTTACACTAAGTTGTGGTATCTGCCGGTGTTTTGCATAACTGTGTCGTGCATTATTTACTTTACCCAATAATAAATGAAAAATAATTGTTATTAAATCCAATTCAGCTATATTCTTGGAGAAACATATTTAAATAACTGTCAGGAACTACTATCGTGGCATATTCTCCCGGGTCGTTTTAATTGTAACACACATCAGCGTTGTTGAAGATGGCAGCGCCTGTAATGGACACATGTCATGTCTTTTGTTGTGCGAATCGCACTCCTAATGTTGTGTCATGGGGCAGAGGGGGTCTCATCGCATTCGGGACCTGTAATTCAGTTTCCCTTTATAACCCTCAGGTACTGACTGTATGTTTGTTCGCTTGATTTAAGTTACTTGAGATGATGCTCTGGCATATTATTACAGTAACATATGTTCCTATTCTTTAATGCAGTGATGTGCAAACTGTAAAGTCAAACATATGTTTAGATTATACATTCTGATTAAATAGTTTTATAGTAAATATATTTAGTGTTTGATAAACTGTCAAATAAGACGTCTGTGTGAAATTGTGACAGGTTTGTCTTACCTAAATGTTGTATTTATGAATTGTTATCAGGAAATAAGGATTGTTGAGGTGCTGAATAAACATACCGGAAGAGTGAATACTGTCCAGTGGGTTCATAAACAAGACTGCAGTAAGTCTTTTACCGTCGTTAATAAATGTTATTTTTGGCTGTTTACAGATATTTCAGTTTGAAAAGGTTTGAAATCTTGTACTTCATGCATAGATTTATTCAGTTGAATTCTTTATATTATTCTCTCAAGTGAACTTGTAGAGACTAAGCTGTCTGTTTGTGCAGGTCCGGAGACCCAGCTGGTGTCTGGTGGGTCAGATAATAATGTTATTGTCTGGGAGAAGCAGGATGGGAAGGTATGTGTGTACAATAACAATATTTTGTTGTTGCTGACAACATAATTGGGTCGTTTGTTTTATGCAATACATTGGATAAAATGTTAAATAAATCAACAGCGATTAAAAATGGATTTGTTTTTAACATAAATATAAAGGGGAATTTTATTCAAGACTTTATATCACTTTCCACCTGAGTTTTTTCAATATACATTTCCATTTTTTTGAATATCTTTTGAATAACAGCCAGTTGCGACAAATCCCTTATATTAAGAAAACACTTCGTGGTCGCACTCTTACAGTTATAACGAAATGTAACTAATTGTTTTCTTAACTTAATAGGCTTGTTGCAATTTTTCCAGATCCTCAATTGCATAATCCTCCATGAAATGTCATTATTTCTTAAATAAAACACATTTAGCAATGTATTTGAAAAATGATCAGATTTTTTTTGTCACACGCTAAACTTTAATAAAATTACAGAAATCCGCAAGATAAAAGCCCAAAAGGAGCTGCAAAAGAACAAGCTGGGAATAAGCTTTGTCAGTTACGGAGTTCAAAGTTGTGATCGTCTGTAATATTTTTCTGTAAAAGGATAATCACAAAAGTAAAAAAAAATGAGTTGTGTAAAGGCTGGAATACACTACACAACTTTTCAAATCTGAACTGATTTTTAAAACACTAGGCATCATACACTACAACTTTATAAATGATGACAAAGGAAAACTGGGCATCATACACTACGTGTCTGAAGATCATACACAGCAGACTTTAAAGTGTTCTGATCACAACGAACTCGTACAGAAACATGCGCCTTGTTGCTAGGAGACACATGACAAATGAAAACATATGTGTTCTAAAATCGGCTGAAAATATCAAACATGTTTGATATCCTCCGACTGGATAGAATCAAAGTCTGAAGCTAAAGAAGTCTGTGACCTTCATACACTACATGATTTTCTGTGGAAACTGTCAGCTGTAATCTGCAGACTGGCCCTGACTTTCCTCAACTAGTGTCAACTTGTTCCGACTGTAAAATCGGAAATCAGGGCACAATCATAGTGTATTCCAGGCTTAACTTGTGTTTGTCCATCTCCTGCTGCAGTTTACAGTATGTGCAGTGTGTTCGGGACACTCGGGGCCCGTGTGTGCAGTGGATGCCATGTCTCTGTCCTCCTCTCAATTACTGGTGGCCTCAGCATCTTCTGACTCCACTGTTAAACTCTGGACATGCAGCTCTGATACAGGTAAGACAGGAAGTGAGCTTTGGTCATCATAAAAGTGCAGATTTAAAACACTCAGTCAATGCTTAAAGATTTTGAAATAAGGACTTTTCGAATTCTACAAGCCTGACATCTTCTGGTTGGTTGTTGTAAAGGTAAAGTAATGCTCAGAATTTGAGTTCAGTGCATATACAGTAGTTCAAAATCAGTTTATTTGTCATCACAGAGACTCCGTAGAAATTGCTTTGGATGTCAGCAACCAAGAACAACAGAATGTAAATAGTACAACAAATATAAATATTCTAAATGTGTATATATTTAATATGCACTACTGTACTCGAAGGTTTGGAAGTCAGTAAGATTTATTTTTAATCATTCAACAAGCATACATTAAATTCACAGTAAAGACATTTTATAATGTTACAAAAAGTTCTGTTCTTTTAACCTTTTATTAATTAAAGAATCCTGAAAGAAATTAATTACAATTTCCACAAAATATACAAAAATAGCTTCATTTTCACAGCCTTCTTTGATCATATTTACCAAGGGTGCCGATATTTTTGGCCATGACTGTATTTAATGTATGTCTATGGGTCAAAGACAAGATGTGCCATTTTGGTGTCCACATCAAATGTAATTTACAAAAAGTGATTTTATATATATCAAAAGCATGTTAAATGCAAGTGTCTACTTAAATTATTCAAATAACTTTTGTAAATGCAAAATGTCACAATAGGGGTGAAATAATGTTCTATAATGTAACAGATATTTTTTCTAAAATAAAACACATTCTGACCTTTACATAATAAAATGTATAAAAGAATACTTCATCATACAACATATTTTATTATAGTTTAAATGATTAAAACCTTGCTGACAGATGGGTAAAACCTAGTTGTTTGAAGGATTATGCAATGATTTGAAATTATAATTCATTTTTGGGGGGCTGCACTGATCCAGTTTTTGTTATTCACAGTGTTGGGGAAAGTTACTTTTAAAAGTATTGCGTTACTCTCTAAAAAAGTAACTAATTACATTTACATTTATGCATTTAGCAGACGCTTTTATCCAAAGCGACTTTCAATTGCATTCAGGTTATACATTTTCATTAGTATGTGTGTTCCCTGGGAATCGAACCCACAACCTTTTGCGCTGCTGACGCAATGCTCTACCACTGAGCCACACAGGAACAGTGGTAGAGTAAGTAATTACGTTACTTTTAATGGAAAGTAATGCGTTACGTTACTTTTGCGCTACTTTTTAAATATGAACAGGGCTTTCTTGTGTTTTTAATACAAGAAGTTCTATTTATAGCAAATGTAAAAGCCTTTCACACCAAAAAGTGTAATGAATAAACCTCAGGCTGACGGAAAAGTAAATTCACGTCTGTACAGTAGAATGCAGAAAAAAAAGGTTCAACACTCTTCAGCAATAAAAAACTAAACAAAACAACGAAGCACAATTGTTAGTTTATCTAAAGTAATTTTTGCTTATTAATATGGTTGAACTGGATCATCAAAGGTCAGCAGCAAACACATCGGTTAATAAAATGAGATTAGATATATTTGTGTTGTTTAACATATTTAATTATTGCAGGCATGCATCATATTCTGAGTTTGAATTTCACTGTTTTAATTCATCGTGATGAATACTGAATCTGTTTTTTGCGAGTGGGATGAATTAATATACATTCACATTTAGTCTAGATTAGAACTACAGTAAGATCATGTTCACACAGCACACTGTCGACAATAAATGGAAAAAAAGTAATGCGTTACTTTACTAATTACTTGAAAAAAGTCATATTATTACGTAACTCGCTTTACTTGTAATGCGTTACCCCCAACACTGGTTATTCATCTGATGTTTCTTGTTTTAGATACACCTGACAAGATTTTTTGGTATATGAACTTGTTACACTAAATTACTTATTTTCTGTATATTTTAGTTATAATTTTTTTCTCAGAAAAAGTCAAATTAAACAGGACAAAATTTAAAGCGGAATTAAACTTTGTTTTGATGCTTGAAAAACCCTTTTCGTCTTTGACCCCAATATTTTATAGATGTATGGTTTATTTGCCATGTGTTTTTTTAATGTTTTCATACAAATCACCTTCACTTGTAATAATATGAGTCTCATGATCTCTCATCATAATCAAATATCTTGACAATCCTATTTCCATGTACCTCCCTAAAGACCGATTAGAACCTTACTATACTGTAAGTAAAAGCACAGACATCATATGATTGTTCCTACTGCTTTCTTTCTGATGTCCATCCTTACTGTTCGGAAAGAGAGTAATATTTCATTGACCGTTTAAAAGGTGGCCTGTGAAAGCATTATAGAGTAGGGTAAATGCAATATTTCTGTATTGTTTTGAAAAACTTTGAGTCACACGATGATGATGAGTTGCATCATTCTTCTAACATTAAAATGGCAGTAATCTAATGAGATGTCTGTCTGCCAGCACGCAGAAACCAGCTGCTTTTGAGTGCATCATTTATTTAATTAGCACAGGAGATGATTTCTGGTTTTCAGGGTAATTGGTCTAAAATCGATATATATATATATTATGGATTAATAATAGTCTAATTTAAAATAATATTTTTTAATGATATGTTATTATTATTTAATTTTGTTGTAAGAATTCATCATGAGTTGGACAGGTTCATTTTCATGTGAGGTGTTTCTGTTCTCTTCATTAGCTGAATGCCTCCAGACCGTATCTTTTGGGAGCGGGTTCATGATGGATGTCTCCTTGGCGCTGTTGCCAGGCAGCAGAGGTAAGCTGCGCTCGCTGCTACATGTTGATTTGATGTATTGTGCAGTCTTATCATGTTAAAATCTCATTCTGTGCTTTAAATATGTCCTGGGGCGACGTTAGCCTGCCTCTTACATTATTCACGTCTGGACTGCAGCTGTATTTTGCTTCTAGATGCCGTGAATAGACTTGGTGACTTGTCTGCCTAGTGTGTTGGTGTGAATGAGGAGGATAATTACATCTCTTGCAGTTCCAGTACTGGCCTGTGGGGGAGATGACAGCAGAGTTCACCTGTATGTGCAGCTCAATGGACAGGTAAGACTGTCAGGTGTCTTTTCTTTATATTAATGCTGTTCAGATTTTGTGTGTCGTATGGGTGTGGGGATGTTACCTGTGGGTGTGTTTAGTTTCAGAGGCTTCTGACTCTGACTGGACACGAGGATTGGGTACGATGTGTGGAGTGGTCCGCTAAAGGTAGGACCTCTGAATAGAAGAAATACTTAAGAAGTATTATATTTATAGGAAGTAAATTTAAGCACTTTTTAGGACCCCATGAGACTAAATTTGACCTTTGTAGCCTTTAGTCCTAATTGTAATATTCTTTTTAACTTTTTTATTAATGTTTTATATGCCTTTAATTGATTGGAAATGTCAGTAGCAAAATATAAAATGTTACACAAATTTATATTTAATATAAATGCTGTTAATTTAGAAATTTGTATTGAAGAATCCTGTATAAAAATGAAACATGGTTTCCACAAAAATATTAAGCACCACAACTTTAGTCATTTGAAAATACAGCTTTGTTACAGGAAAAAAAAATTGTAATAATTTGCAATATTACTGTTTTAATTGAATTTTTATTTAAATAGATTTAGCCTTGTTCATAAGAGACTTAAAAAACAATTGGCAGATAAACACACGCTTATGTATATGTATATATATTATTTTATCAACTATTTGTAAAATTGTCGGGATGATTGTCATTACTGTATTACAGCAATAAACATCTTAAGAAATAACGAGAGTTACTAACTAACTCATGTAACACATCAAAGCGATTGTGGGGTGAAATTTGATGTGCATGTTTTCATGGGTTTTGGCATAAGATACAGTACTGTCAGTGAAATAGTCCAGTGATGTCAAATGCACCATCTTAAGAAGCCAGTATTGTTGTTTTCACTCTCACATTATTTTATAATGCTTAAAACAAGCACTTGCTGCCAAAAGGCACTGTAACTGAAATATACAAACCTCACATACTACTTTTTACTGCTTGTTGGATGTGTAGATGGAGAGCTCTGGCTTGCCAGCTGTTCTCAGGACTGTCTGATCAGAGTGTGGAGACTGTTTGCCAAGACTGTCACTGAACCAGACCAGCAGACTGACGCTGTTATCAAGATGAAGGAGAATGTTTTTCAAGTGTCTGGAGATGGTGAGGCTGGAGGTTTGCATGATTGTAATTTAGTTGTATGGTGACTTATAAATTGGTTATTGTTGTGTTGATTAGCTGTTTTGAAATCATGTCTTGGCCTATAGAAACAAAATAATGGATTACATAATATAGTGTTTTATAATCCGAGTCCAAAAATGAACTTGCCAGCATCCAAATGCAAGTAAAATGGACTTTGTCTAGTAAAGACTAAAAGTAATGAAAGGTGTTGTGAGGATAATAATTTGCTCCTCATTGCTTATTTCTTTCTGCTGTAGAGTTTGCTGTGACTCTTGAAACAGTGTTGGCTGGCCATGAAAACTGGGTTTATGGAATTCACTGGCAACCTCCATGTGTCCAAGGTATTCCTGCATGCTTTCATTTAGTGATTAGTGAGCATGAGCTGATTGTTTCTTTATATCATTGTAACGTGCTGTGAAATTATTTTCATTTTGATGTATTATATAATTTATTTAGTTATATTATTTGTCCAGTCTCCCTCCGTTTTGTAACTTGATGTCTCCCCCTGCAGGTGACTCAGTGGAACAGCCCCTGAAGCTGCTCTCTGCCTCAATGGACAAGACCATGATCTTATGGGGTCCAGAGGAGGATTCAGGCATGTGGGTTGAGCTGGTAAAGTCACCTTGTTTACTACTTAATAAATACTGATATTGGAAAAATGTAAAAGGTGGATTAGAATGCAGTAAAATGCATGTGAATTTCCAGAAGATTTGAGAAATCTAGCTTCACTTCCAGCCTTTCTATATGAGTACAATAAAGAAAGCATGGGAAATTATGGGATAGAGAGAGAGGAAATGAGATTCGGACAACTCCAGAGTTGAACTCTGATGTGTCAAACACATTGTGCTACCACTATGCCGGATAAAAAATAAACAAAAAAATAAGATACAATTTTCATTCATAAAGCACCTTAAAATGCACTTCGAATAGGGTGACCATATGTGCCATTTTACCCGGACACATCCTGGCCAGGATTTCTATATTGCCTAAAATATCTAGGATTTGGCTTTGTTTATGACATCGGTTACTTATGCTGGGTACACACTAAAAGATTTTTTAAATCTTTAAGATCTTCAAAATGTGAGAGACCACACACATGATGACAAAAAATCCTAGATTGAATCGTTTTGCTCCTATACTGTGTGGTGTGCTGCGATGTGACGAAGACAGCACACCACACACCAACAGATTTTCAACCAGAGTACCGACTGTGAACACGGGAAACCTCGCAGAATCTCTCGAGACTTGAGATTAAACAAGGTTAGGACAAAGAACATGCAAGGGCAATAACATATAACTTGCATCAAATACAATAATAAACAGAAAACAATAATAAAGAAAGAAAAGCAATAAGAAAATTGTATTTCCTTAAACAAGTATAAATATTGACAAATAATTCAAAGAATAGATTTAAGTCTTTAAGGTAATTGTCCCAGTCTTTGGTAATGGCAGGAAGAACTTGCGATGATGGTGTCCAAATCCTTTTGTGCTGCGCCATGACATGTTTGTTTTGGTTTGTTATGTTCCCATCTTCTGTCAGCACGCTTTCTGATTGGATATTGTTTCACGTGATAATCTGCAGATCAAACGCGCGTTTGTCCTCGGTGTTCCCCCCACACAGCAGGATTTCTGATCTTGTTGAATTTTTACGATTCGTGATCTGGGCGCCGCCGACGTTGTTCCGAGCGGATTCAGTCAATCTTAGCCCACCTCACACCACAGGAACATCTGAGAAGATAATCTTTAGAACCACCAAGATAATCGGGACATTATCTAGTATTGTCGGAAGGGGAGAAATCAGCCCAAAATCAGCCCGATTATCTTGTGGTGTGTACCCAGCATTGTGTTTTGAAACGCTCTCGAGGTACTTTGAATTAGGGCTGGGTGATATGGCCTAAGAAAAAAATCCTAGATTTTTTCACAAAAAAACCTGATTTACGATTTAAATAGATTTTTTCCCCTACTTTAAATTAATCTGCAGATGACAAAGAAATTTCAAAATTAAAGGCACAATATGTACGTTTTCGCCACTAAAGATCGCATTTTCATAACCACAACAAAGGTGAAGCTTGATGATGCTGTGTAAGATGTTCAAGAATGAGGTAATGCATTAATGTTTTAATTATCTGTACCTCCACAGTTATTTTTAAACAGTGAATACAGAGAATGTGAGCAAATAACTTGCATTATCAAAAAACATTATGACAGACTTAATCTAGCACGAGTTTAAGCTAGGGTAAACATACGTGCCATTTGTCCCACACATGCGTCCTACCCAGGATTTCTATATTGCTTTGATTCAAAGTACCTTGAGAGCGTTTCGAAAACATAAGTAACGATGTCACACACGATCGGTCTGCACACACAAACAAAGCCCAATCCTAGATATTTTAGGCAATAGAAATCCTGGCCAGGATGCGTCCGTGAAAAATGCACGGATGGTCTCCCTATTTAAGCACTCTCATAATTTTATTTCCAAACACGGTATTGGGATGCGACGGATTGCGGGGGGAGGAGATCTCGATGCCGGCTCAACATAGTGATGTCTATCAGCAATCGGTGATGGACGATGGCATCAGGTGTGTTTGACTTGAAGCAGTGCTGCGCAGAATGATCACGGTGTGACATCAAAGTACCGTGAAAGTAATATAGAAATCCTGGCCAGGACGAGTCCGGGAAAAATGGCACGTATGGTCACCCTACTTCAAAGTGCAACATTAAAGTTAACAAACATAAACAAGTAATTGACTATGAAAATAATGCGAAAGTAGTTTATAAGTGTAAAATAATAGAATGCAATAATAACATACAAATCAACAAAAAGTAGAACATACATTTTAATGATTTTAATAAATAAAATAAACATACATAGTAGAAAAAATAATATACTACATAAAAGCCAGACTAAATAACTAGGTTTTTTTTATTTTTATGTTTAAAAATATCAGTATTTTCTGCACCTTTCATTATCTCTATTGGCATGGAGCATTGGCTGAATGCAGCTTCACCAAATAAGAGAGGAACCAGATGATCTGTGGGGCCTTGCTGATTTATAGACTGAAAGCATTTTTAAAAGGTACTCTGGTGCAAGACCATGTAGTGTCTAATAAAGTTTGTATATTAGTGCCTAAAAACCAATAAAGAAAATGAAAACTAGAAAAATGAAAATTAAAGACTTTAAAATGGGCCCAAGATCTAGTTCTAAACACAAGATGTCTTATTGCAGACCCTACGTCAATGCTTCAATCTCCTCTCCTCCTTTTAAACCTGAGTGTACAAATCAGGCTCATGGAAAGAAATAACCCCATCCTGAGGTCATTTCCTTCCTGCCTTTCATATACTATCTGGTTGCCAGTCATGGACTTCTAGAATCCGCAGCAGGGGCAGGAAGTGCTGCACAAGCTCCTCTGTTACGCTCTCTGGGTCTTGTAGGCAACATCTGCCCATTCTCTGCTAACTGCATCAAATTTAACCCACACACTGAGAATTGCACAGATAAGCTTGTTCTCTTCCATCTGTGTGAGGGACTGTGAATGATTGGTGAGTTCCTATCAGAAATGTTATGGCGATATAAACAATGATTTTATTTTTTTACTTCAGTCATAATAGGACATTTTGATTGGCACTGCAGCAGCAGATAATAGGCTTGATTTCGGGGTTGATTAATAAGAGGTACTCACTTTGATCTTGGCATACAGACAGGTCTCTGGGCTCAGATCAATGATTCTGATTCTGACATCAGGCATGTTGTAGTACGATGACGCATGTGTTTTGTCGTACTAAGGCTTGTCCAATTAAAAATGAAAGACAGTGAGTTGTAGCTGTAAGAAGAAAGAGGTTGATTTCAGGTCTTGTGTTGTACCTGAATGCAATGGGGTTGTTCTGCATCCATTATCTTCTGCACTGCTTGTGTCTTCTGTATAGAGTCGTAAAGGGCATACGATATGAGCTATGTGTGAACTAGGTTATCAGATATGGTTGAGCGCCTTTGATCTGACAGATTCATGGATACAAAGGAAATAATGTGGGTTATCATTCATCCTTTCTGATTTCCACCTTCTGATCCCCTACTTTCACTTCAGCTTTAGCTCAGGTTAAGAGATATTAAGCAACAGATATAATGTATTCTTACAAATGGTTATTACTACATTATGAAGAACAAATCTGAAAAGCTTGTGGCATAATGGCCCTTTCGGGAATAAACACAAATATTTGTCATAAACAAGATTTTGCTCCGATTCCTGTGGTGCATTTCACACCAGTTTTTGCTGCTGATCTTTGATTCAATTCCACTATTTATATCAGTTTTTAAGATTTTGTATGTATTTTTTATCTTGCATTTGGTGTGAAAAGTTCTTAACCATTGAACCTGTGTGTTCCTGTGGCTCAGTGGTAGAGCATTGCGTTAGCAGTGCAAAGGTTGTGGGTTCGATTCCCTGGGAGCACATACTGACAAAAAA